>UYYB01000001.1:0-12956 GCA_900624965.1 Strongylus vulgaris
TTGGGTGTACAACTTAATTCGGTCCGTTTTTTTTTTTGCTTGAAAAACGCATTTATTTGAATCATAAAATTAATAATTGAATGAATTAATACCTTATTCAAAGTATTGGCCATCGCTAGCCATTATTTTTATCACCTGTATCACCCGTTGCCCACCGCTCAGGATATGTTGACAAAGTTCAGTAGAGGGCAGCTCTTTAAGCAGATTGATCTGGCAGAAGCATATCTGCAGGTATGAAAGCATCAAAGGAGGACCGACAAAAAATTACACCTAAGGGATTGATCGTTACAATCGCCTACTTTTCGGAGTCAAATCGGCACCAGGTACTTTCCAACAAAATTCTATGATAGGTGGATTGGAGGTGGTAGCCTGATATTATCGTTACCGGGAAGACCTATGAGCGCAGAAATTTGGATGCGTTGCCCAAAAGGAAGGAGTACAGCTTTCAACTCCAGCTGGAAATCTCACCTTTTGATGCCAGAGATTTATTATTTAGATTTCATCATAGACAAGAGCGGGCGCCACCTGGACCCAGAGAAGATTGAGATTATCCGCCAAAGGCCAGCAACGAAGAACACAGCAGATGTTCGCTTATTCTCAAGCATGATCAACTACTATGGATTGTTCGTGATCGCGCCAATTGCGAGCACCATTGGACGTATTACTCGAGAAGAGTATCCCCTTCAGATAAACAGAAGAATGCAAAAAGGCATTCACGCTTCTGAAGGAAGTTTCTTCGGATCTGCTCTTGACACAGTTCGATCCTGGTTTGGAAATTGTGCTCGCTGCCGATGCATCAGACTATAGAATTGGAACAGCATTTCTGTACAAAATGGCGGATGGGACTGAAAATGAGAAAACAATTTGCCACGCGTTCGCAAGTCTCATCACTATATATACGGACATTCAAGGTGTCTGAAAGCTCGATGTCTGTATTTCGGCCACAAGTCATTCTGAAATCATTTACAAACGATTTTGAAGCAGTTGCATAAAGGGCATCCGGGAATGACAAGAATGAAGATGCTCGCGAGAGGATTCACATACAATGGGCATTAACGGAGAAATCGAGGAGACAGTGGGCCGCCGTAGAAAATGTCAGGAAGCCCCAAAGATGCCGCTGAAGACAGTTCTGAGTTCGTGAAATATGGAAGAAGCTCCATAGAATCGGCACATTGACTAAACAACCGAATGGAAAGATGTACCTCATCGTAATTGACTCTTACTCAAAGTGGCCGGAAGTCTTCGAAATGTTGTCGTCGTCAATTACTTCTACCTTAAGAGAGATCAGGTTACTTTTTGCACTACTCGGAAATCCTCGCTATTACTACAATGCTGCCAACGGACGCGGATGTCAACGCCTAGGCAACGTTCGCCAGCTGAAGTGTTCCAGAGACGTCAGATTAGGATGTTATTAACGTCGTTGGAGAAGCCCAACGAAGGGAATGGCAATGAGAAAATGGAAGATCAATCGCCAAAAAGTCGTTCCCAACGAAAGAATTAGTGTGGGTTTGCGACTATCGCCCCTGGATATAGATGGATATCCGCTTATGTGAAGAAACGTCATGGCAAGTCGTATACGATGTGCTCACTGAAATGAACATTTTTGGAGAAGACATGCGAGCCACAAGCTTTAGGAAGCCAGTACGGTAAGCAAGGAGTTCGAAGTCTTCGATTTGCTGTTGCGGTGTAATGCCGACGAATCTGTGAGAGGACAAGACCGAGGACCAAGCCGTCATAATGCACGCCGACAAGAACTCGACAAAGCCCTTGGCACCGTCACCAGATCGTTCGGAAATACCACGACTGAAGATAGCAATCCATAGGGGAGGTATTGTGGGGATCTAGTTATACTGTGACTTGTTCTATCTCCGCCACCTTTTACCTGTTCATCCAATGTTATTCCATAGGTTCTTTCTCGTAGATTGCCTTTAGTGAAAGTGGTGTATACGGCGATTGTATAAAAGGCCTCCCAGCCTTTTTGTATTTGAAGGCTACCATCAATGCATTCCACCAAAATCTCTCTTTTGAATTACATTAATGCTACTCAGTTGGGCCCTCAATCTTTTTTTTTTTACTAATTCTCGTTTTTACAGTTTTCTTTTACAGGAACTTATCCATTTACAACCAACCTGTATTCTGGCGGTAGAATCTGGGTCTGCCTGTGGTATGGCTTCTAAGTTCCAATAATCTGATACTGCATGAGCGAATCAGGGTGTGGACGTTGCTTACATTGGTTGTGCCTTACTCTTTACATTACGTATTGTATAGAGCTTTCCTTTTATTCGTTTACTTCCAGCGGTTTCTAGAGTGGCGTTTCTTTTGATCGGTTAAATGTCTAATATATTTTGTTTTTGCATGCTTAGTTTTCGGATTGCCACAGTGTAATGAGACAAATCAATAGGTTATTGGTAGTATGGCTTAAGCAATGCGATTATCATAGTCTATATATACAATAAGTGCACCTTTCTAAGTACCCCTTCATTGGTATAAAACCACCTTCGCTAAACAGCATGCCCACCGTGTAAGCCCGATTCCGTCTCGCTTTCCTCAAATTCTTCCTCTTTATATCTTTACGTATACTTTTCAAAATATCACATGATGGATGAAAATATCACATGAGGCTACCATTAACGTTTTTCCCACTTTCTCATCGTTTCTCGTCCAATCTTCCATAAGAGAGACATTTGATTTGCCTTCACAACAAATCGACCAGCAAAAGCAAACTACACTATCTATGAGAGGTAGGAGCTTTGATACTTATCTTGAGTCAGAGTTGTTAAAAATGCAGTTGTGTTGGTCTATACTTGGCCTTTCAATGACCTTTACGCGATGAAGTACTCTTAGGATTGCCTTTTCCCTACACTCGGGTAGACACGAGTTCATGAGAGGGATGCTATCTGCTTCTTTAACGATTGACGTATGCAGCCACGACGACTATATGACAATCATAACAGTTTCGTTCAAATTCCATGCCTTTCCACAGGTTGCTTGACATTCATTCTTAGGTTTATTAACGTTGTCGGTGTCCCTAAGGTGAGGCATCGTTTGTATCACGCAGGCAATTAGATTTTGATTATCCGATGATATTCTGATCTCAAACCAACGTTATTGGTGATGTTATGTATTCTAAAGTATTCGTTTACACGTAATCCTTTACTAGGAGACAAAAGCACAGCCGTCATGTTGTCGAAGCGGTTCCAACTGAAGAGATTCCCTGGCTCTTGCGACAGCCTATTATAAAAAATTCTATAGTCTTGATAACGTTACGTATTGCGCACTAACGCCTATCAAGTAGTATTATTAACACGTGAGACCGTAGTCAGGAGACTGCTCCTTATGTCGTCACTCGCCTTCAAACGCCTTGAACAATCCTAATATCGTGCACTTTGTTGCCTTTAAGAAAGAAGATAAATGCTTCAAAAGAGAGACGAGCGAATTTTCAGTTGGCGACTCTAATAGTAGGGATTCCGTGATGTAACGGGAAGGAAATGACACTCATTTACATATTTGATTATAATGCATGCATTGATGGTACCTGGTCCATATCTTGAACCTCTTGAATAGTTTGCAGCATATGAGCAGGAACAAAACGAAACGTCGCGTGATTACAGGGTTATCAATATGTAAGTACAGCTTTTGGGATAAGTACATCATTCCCATCGTAATCACTGGGAACCGCGACACCTTTTCATGTACGAGTTAACTGGAGAGCTATCAGCTTGCGTATAAGCCAATGGAAAAGGATGGACCTTACTATCTCGCCTCCGTGGAGATCTGCGGAAGGAAATATACAACAGAGAGCGACTTAGAGTGAGGTCCACTGTGGAAATAACAAGAAAGATTTCGACACAAGAGGAGTTGAATTTTTCTCAAAAATGGCTGAAAGGGCGGTTTTGCGTATGCTTTTTCAAAAAACATGTCATGGTGCACGAGGCCAGTCACATATATGTTATTGGATCAAGGCAACCTTACTAAATATCATCCTCCGATTATGATACCTATTTGTGCTCATTATTATCTGCCACAGAAGCTTATAAGGTGTTTTTCCATTAACGAACTGCTTGATTTCTTTATAGTAACCATTTTGTAGCGTTTCTGTAAATGATTTGTTTCCAATTGGCTCTATCATTAATTCCCCTTCAAAAGACGTTCGTTCTAGGTTCTAGGTTTGCTCACAAAGAGGTTGAGGAATAGTAGGAAAAATGGAGAGGTGCAAGCGCGGAAGGAAGAGAGAGTATTGCCGTTTTTCTTGCCACGTCATTTTATCGGGTCACTTTCAATGACTCCCAAACCAACAAGCTCTGTAGGTATGGGGTTGACGCATTCGAGTCATGCATATTAGATTGTGGGTTCTACCTTGCTTGGTTCTACTCATTTTGCAACAACGTGCCCTCATTGATTTAACAACCATTTAGATAGGCGCGCAGATTCGTCTCCTCTCAGAGTGAGTGTACGCATCAATTGAAGTTATTGAATTTTAGTTACGACAGCTTCAGACAGCTACTACTAACTTAGCGAATGATATAAAGAAGATTGAACTACCTTTTAGAATCATTTTTGTTTTTTTTTTCGATCTTAAATAAGCTGCTTATAAAATTTTTACTAAACTTCTTTGCATGTTTTGAGAAATAATATCTAGGAGTATAATAGTTAATTATGGTATCTTAGTACTAATTATTCACATTAAAAACAGTGTTTAGAAAATTTGTTGAAGAGAAAATGAAATACACAACAATGTTAATTTATATGAAGTACCAAATAGCAGTGGTTGTCGAAAAACTGTTTTACCACCTATCCACTACATTGTCGGGAGAGCGCATAATCCGTCTGAAGAATTCTTGACAATCAGTTAGGCTTCTTGTTTAGTGCTACTAAAGGTTAAGCGAAGTTCAGCGTGTATCACCATCACCTTTTTCATAGTATTGTTTACTAAGAAGTGGTAATTCTTAAAATCTGGAAGCGATTAGCTGTTGTAAGGATGTTTCTAATCTATGCTCCCCACTCTTCATAAATTGCTAGCATAGGGAATTCACAAGTACAGAAAGACCGAGAACTCGTTAGGATCTATCAGATCAAATTATTTACTTTCTAGATTGTAGTGTTAAATTTTTTAGTTGTCAGACAAGTATGTGAGATGTTTTCAAACTTTGAGCGTATAAAGGAATTGGAGGTTTATTTATTATTTTTCCGGATTGTGGACCAATCAGAGTTCAAAACAACGCCATTACCGGACTAATTGTTTATGCTATTTACGAAAATTATAGCCATACAGACAGGAACAATTTGTAAGATCACAGTAGGCATACGCTGCAGGTTCAAATTCACAGAGTTGAATGAGTGGCTCAGTTGGGTTAATTGACATGCTGGTACTAAAATCTCCATTTCCTATAGTAAAGCCGTTTAGCACTATAAGGATTGAACTATTAAATTTCTTCTTTTTATCGCAACGCTCAAAATGTGGGCTTGTTGAGCAATCCATGTAAGGTTTTTGTAGGCAGAATGTCAATTAACCTCTCTAGACCATTTTTCAGAGAAAGCCGTAATGTTGTCCATTGCAGCTTATTACGTAATTTTACGGCAAGTCTTATTGCGGGGATTAAATATGATTTTCACATCACATCCGAGTACCTTAAAGGTAATCTTATTGTTGATTCCGAGTCCCTTGCAATCAAAAATTGAGCTGTAAGCCCTTTGAGTAATATTATAAGCGCGCTTAGAATGTCCGCCTCACACAGTAGCACTTTAGCAATTTTCAAATCTCATTCGAAAAAAATCGAGCTATCGTTTGAGCTTTTTGGTCCTTTACCTTTGAAGGACTCAAAGTTTCAATTTATCAAACCGAATGCAGCGGATAGCCAAGTTTATAATAAAGGAAGACTCTTCTTTCAATTGATTTGGAGTGTATTGCCAAAACTTCGGGATTGGAAAAACCGGCATTATTCGGCATTCCAGTAACCAGAATAGGTTTCTCTTACGTGCCGAAAAGTTCTCCTTCGACGTCGCCCACTTTGTCCAAGTTACCACTTCTCCGAACAAGTACAGAGTGACATTACCCCAATTTAATAGAACCAAGTATCTGCCAAGCAATCATCTGATTCTAATTTCCATATCTTAAAACAAGAAAAAATCAAGTGAAATTAATTGTGGAACAAATCAGGAGAATCGAATATGCAGAAAAATGATGGTTTTTCAAAAGTGTTAACTTTACCAACTAGAGAAAACATATCTTTTATGGCAAATGAGACTTCTCCACATTATTGCATTTTATGGACAAGTACAACGTCAGCAGAGAACATGGGAAGTTTACACAAGAGAATATATGAGGCCATCCAACCAAATCATCGCAATCATTTTTTGTGGAATAGAAATAGGTAGTAATAAGTAGCTTACCTGTTTCTGTTTACAAACATTCCTGTACATGTCACTGCTAGCTACTATATATCCATATTTTTGCCGTTTACAGTAGCACTTCATTGTTGCCATCGCTGTGGAGTAATTCGCTTGGTCAGCCATGTCTTGTAGGACGGTAACAATGGCAATCCGCATGTTTTTCTAAAATATGAAACATAGTAATCCGTCTGTAGCATCTGTCCTCTTTTATGAAGCTATTTTATTCTCTAATAAGGCAAAAAACGACTTTGTTTTTCTATATCAGTTTAGGTTGCTGACAGTTTCATGTTTAAGCTCTATGAGGGTTTTCATTAGTGGCTGCATACAAATTGATGGCATCTGTTCAATTAGCTTAACGAGTTGCGAAGAGCTCATTCGAAAAGAAGGTGAAGCACTTATGAAGCTGTAATGTAGTGCGCTTGAAAGAACTTTAGTGTGTGCGTTCTCTCCTAGAAGTATCAAGACACTTTTTAAAGTATTTGTCGAGAAAAAAATGACCTCGAAGGTTTTCTAAGCGCATGCTTTGAATAAAAAACGTGCGAGAGTCTCGAAGAAGTTGTTGAAGATTTAAATACCCGGAAATAATTGTAGTTTTTAACAATTTACATTATAGGTGAGTGTTTTTGAAGTTCCCTGCAAGGATACAATAGACTGCTAGGTCGTAGAATGCAATCTTGCGGCTGAACAGAAAGTCCATCTCATAAACCAAGCTTTGATTTCTTGCATAGACAAAATAGATAACTGTGGTAACTTGAGGCATAAATCAGATTGCCACTGTACGCCGGTGATTTTAAAACTTTTTAAAAGTACACATAGTGCGCTTATAAGTTAAGTTGGAATGTAATGTCCACGGTTCATTTATTCGCACCGCCCCGAAGCTGTACCTTGTCCGGGAAGAAGATGTGTGTCCATCCAAAAAATTCTCTTTCCAAATGACGGAAACAAAAATCAAAAATCTCAAAAATTCCAACTACAACTCACTCTTCTAATAACGAAGCTTTTATCGAAATTGCTGTGAACTTGAAAATAAGGTATTTTTGTTATGAAATTTTTTGCTATACTACTTGGGCGATTGCGACAATCTAAGAATAGTTAGAGGCTCCTATTTCCTGATGGGCTAAACCGAAGCGGCTTAAGTGCACAGTATCCATAATAATTTCGAATGGGATGCGTGCATTAATTATTCGACGCCAAACAGTTGAATCTTTCTAGGCAGGATTGGTCGAGAGTTAATGCTCTCCTTTTCGAGATTTTATTCCGATGAGGTCGCGGGTTCGATTCCTCACAGACATAATTTCTGCTTGTCGACTCCAGCGTCAAGCTGCCTCTGAGCGCGCGAGCTGGCTGAGAAACATCCCGTGGGAGCAAATGAGTTTCTAATATCAAACAGAGAATATCAGATAAAACTAGTAGATCCTCCAGAGGCAATGCATAGGCGGGTCCGACGGGTGAGAGCGGGCAAAGGCCACCACCTTATGAGCATAAGAATGAATAAGAATGTTAGCTATTCGAAGGCAACTACCCGAAAACTCAGAGACGATCCGTTTAGTGCCATCTATGTCGGAACCCTCACTGGCTCACATCAGAAATTGGCGTGGCACAACAGCAGTCAAAATGAAGTAGGTATAGCTGTCTGTGGAAGTTTAGAAAGCAAGATTACCACAGTTGAGCGAATAAGTGATCGACTTATTAACGTAAAAATTGGAGAAAAATTGTTCGATAATCACTATGCTCCAAAAGCCGGCAAGAAGGAAGAAGAGAATATGTTTTGGCAGGAGCTTGTTGATTACACAGTATTACCTCAGGATGAGGTACTCCTGCTTGAAGCAGATCTCAGCCTTATGTGGAGGAAAAAAGAAATTAATATAGGAAAGTGTAAAAAACGGGAGCCATGGATACGGGACATGCAATGAAAAAGGCCAACCATTCCTGATTTTACAGCCTACAATCTAGCATAAGTCAACACATACTGTACCAAAAATCAAATTGACTACTGGGCAGTACGTTTTAGAACATAAAGGATTGCAAAATTATCCCAGTTGAGAATTAAATACCTTAGCACACGTCACTACTTCTATACCTAAAATTTTTGATTGAAAGACAAAGAAAACCCATGACTAGCAATAAAGCACGAATCAAGCAATGGAAATTGAAAGGATCTCTCTTGCCAATAATGTTTCGGTAAGTACTCTACCGGCTTTGTGTGAGAAAAAGAACAGTTATGAACAACCCGGAAGCGCAGCGTACATCGGGAAGGAATTTACCCGGTCCTACGAAGCCAGGAAGATAAAGAAACTTGGTGATGGTGATGACAAGCGGTGATTAAGGAAAAGAAACAAGCAATTGCATAAGCAAAATTGGAAAGCGATCGAAAGATAAAAGATGTAATACGCCAAAGAAAAATGTCAAGAAAGCGAAAGTAGAAGAGTTGTGTGAAACTGAAGTCTTGTAAGGGAGAGCGGGCAATGTAAAGAGCATAATCCGCAAAAGACATGGAACACCTACCATTTCAAAGACACTTGGCAAAACGTTAAGAAAACCACAGGAGATAACTGAGAGACGGCGAACGTACTTCGAAATGTCGTCCATTACCCCTGACACAGCCACCGCATCAGCTGACCTTGTAAAGATCAGCGACACTCATTACATCAGAGGAAGTATGGCTTTCAACAAAAAAAGGCAAGAGTACCGGTACAGAACATGATGACATTTTGAGCAAATCCCAGAAAGAAAATGGATGGCTCAGTCCTCTTGGCTTGCAAGCTCTTCAGTCAGGCCAAAGCTTAGAGCGTGCTTCATGACTGGTCAAAGAACACAACGATTTGGGTCCAAAGGTAAAATTGATCTGTCACGCAGCCACGAGCTTTTTCCAACTGCGACAGGGGTCAATTATTTCGCATAAAGACCGGCGTGGTATTAATCTCCCCAAATTTATCACAGCAAGAACGAGCCACACTTGTAACAGTTCCGAGCGTGGCATAAGCTAGCCGCAAGGAATGAGGTTTTTCAGTCGGTTTGAGAATTGACGCAAAACATGCACCCGGCCAGCCATCGAACTTGTGTTTAGCGAGCGTCAACGGCGCTCATAACGATTGCGCTATCAGTACAACAAAGTTCCCCATAAACATTGAAAACATTACCTAATACAATTATTTGCAAATGGGGGCATTCTCGCCGCATCAGTAATAGCAAGTGTTACAATACGAATACTAGCGATTTTGGAAACAATTGGTTAATTCCTCCATTTATAATGGCTTAGCGTATCCGGGCACGTTCACCTTCCTTCAATTTAAGATTTCAACTCCTTATTACTTATTACTTCTTTAACCTCATTATGCCAAAAATTGGAATGCCATTTCAAAAAGAAGAGCAACCTCCTCTTTATAAGTATTTGTCAGTAAAGTTTTTGATGTTTAGTTCTTCAGCTGAATGTATAAGAAAGTACCAATTTGCGTAATGTGTTGTCTTGGTCTATTTGATCTACCGAAGCATGAGTCCGCCAATGAATCAATGCATTTGCACACATATGAAAATGTGAAAAACTAGGTAAGAAAAACAACTTGGGTCTAGAAAAAAACCAATAAACCAATTATTTGCTACATATCACTTACAATAAACTTTGAGGCGCAAAATTAGAAAGAAGAAAAAGAGCCGTTTATTCTTTTGAGACGACTCAGTTCTAAAATTGGAAATCATTTTTTCATAAAGTTAACAAAACGATATTTGGTGTTGATGGCACAATTTTTCGGGGCTCTAAATACAAATATGATCACCAAATACTCTAGAATTAAACAAAATTTGCGTTAAGGTGAAGCAAAAAGCGGTTGAAACCTTGAAAATGGCAAAGAATTTCCCCTCTAGCAGCTGATAAATTGCGCGTCATTAATGTGTAGTCTGCATTGTAACTGCCCGTATAGAATGTCACAAACGCGACGTGCTCCAGCTCATGATCTCGCAACATTTCTTTTTCTCTGCAATCCGCGCATTAGTTCACCTTGCGCCTGTCACGATATCACAACATCGCGAACCTCGTAACATGCTCGCATCCCCCCCGCGCCGATGTGTTCGCACCGCGTAAGGCTCCAATGATGAGGGATACGGCACAGTGCGAGATAGCTGGATCTGGCGCGAGTCATGCCGTACATGTTGCGATTGCGACCTTGATATCGTAACATAAATTATTACCACTCCAGGGTTCAGTGTTTTCTCCTCTACTCTTCATCCAGTCATGAAAGCAGCGATGGAGTCTCAAGCGACCATCCATGGGCTCTCCTGTACGCAGTTGACTTGGTGTTGATGGCACAATTAGAAAGGAACTTGAAGAAGAGAGACAGAGACAGAAGGAGCAAAAAGAATCGTACCTCTTGAAGCTCAACAATGGACTATGTGGAAGTGGAAGGTCAAACTTTAAAAACATATACATCAATCAAGAAGCTGAATAGTTTCAAGTCCAGCGAGTCGCATCTTTGGCGAAGAAGGACTTCAGCGATTCCACCTTACCTTTGGTCAATTTTCTTTCTGGGACCACAGAGACTACCACTCTTGTGATGTGGGTTTCATTCTTCTACTGACATTCCCTTTCTAACACACGAGTTGATAAAGCGTTTCTTGCATATACTCTGTTGCAATTTCTCCCTTCTTTGGGATGATAATGTCTCCGCAGAAAAGCTCAAGAACACTTATGCTGCACGCCAAACTTGTTCGCGACTACCCACTTGAAAACTTGGGGAAAAAGCAAAAATCCTAAGGGGCGGAAGTTTGCGGGATTGTAGTTTCTTCCTTTTTCGTCTTTCATAGTATTCACTTTACCAGCGCCTTCAACAACTACCTACAACATAACTGACATGTCCAAAGTCTGCTCTGGACTTGAGAGAACATCTGCCCAGGAAAAATACACACATTTCATGTATTCACTCAAACCGGTCTTCAGCTGATAGTCGATCGATGGCCTCTAAGTTGGTAGGAAAATGCGCGAGGTGTTCAAGATTTGTACGCAAAATCTTTGGAAACCGAAAATCCGGAGAGACCTATGAAAGACCTCAGGTCTCCAATCAACACTTTTGTTTCTCAGAGCTCAAAAAGTTTAGTGATCTCTTATGCAACCTTCTAGAACTTCAATAGATAAGATTATTGTGAAAAAGGTAATAGAAAGTTTGGAGCTTCTAAGTGTTACTGGAAGACGTAAAAAGACCTATTGGCGTAAAGGTGAAATGCAATACAATTTTCCTATAAAAAACTTTTAAAGTAAAACACTTAGGCTTCTAAAGATTTTTTGGAAAACCCAGAGATAATACATCACAACAGATATTCGCGTATAAACGTTACTTCATCTGCTAACGAGAAAAATTGACGCTGAGTTTCCATATCCACTCTATTGCTTGCAGCAGCTAATTTAGCGACGGATCTGTGGCAATAGGAGGCTATCAAATGCGACATTTGGTTGATGTGTTTCTTGGATGATGTAGGAACTTCTGACTATCTAAACAAACTTGAGCCCTATAGCACACGGTAAGTAAAATACTTTGAGCTTTTGAAATAACATGGATTGTAAAATTGTATTGAAAAAAAAGATTATTAAAGATGACTCTTCAACTTGCACTTTTGAACGTTGCATTCCAGAAGAAAGTCCCTTACATTGTGCTGGGATAGATGGTTCTTGGATATACTGACTGAAAGCAAAATAACTTGCAAATGTGTCACAAAACAGAACAGCAAATTGCGCTGACGACTGAATTTTTTGATGAGGTTAATGAGGGAATGAGAGGGATCTGAGCAAGCTTTTAGGATGATGCTGATGAACAATAAGACTAACCGGAGTGGAGGGTAATATACCTCCATTGTAAAAAGAAAAAGAAATACTTGAAACACGTTTTATTTGAAGATAATTCATTTCTGCAGATTTGACTGTATACGTACGCTCACTATCTTCCAATTAGATTTTTGCCGAAGTCGAGCTTCAAACCCACTCAGACACACAGAACTCAATTTTTACGTTCTACATTGCATAAAATCATAGCTAACTTGAGTGGCTAAGTTAGCTATAATCGCAAGCTATTTACTGTAAGTGGAAATCTCTTGATTTTTCAAAGCGATGAGAGATATAATATGAAACTCTTGTGAAGAAGAAGATACATCTTACTGAATGGTTTTCTTTGCGTCGCAATTGTTAATAGTGGGTGACGTTTCGGCAGGATCGCCTTCTCTAGAGTTTGAAAAGGGCGAAATGCAGTCTTACCGATGGAACGTGTTTTCAACCTCACAGACAAAAATCTAAGACACTGTTGGATCACTGATTACACCTCTAGATCAAATAGTCACCTTTTTGGACCTGATAAGAAAGGAGTTTCCTAGTGGTTGGCGTACTTTTTTGCGATTCATTTTGGATTCTTCTGTGGATTCAAAATGCCTCCAAAGTCTTACGAGCTGATGTTTTTGGTTCCTAATCTAAGATTTGATGTTTTGTTCAAAATTCTCTCCCGCATGTTTGTGCATTCTGTAAATGCTCAAAGGAGTGGATGGTTCCTGACTTAACTCTACCTTCCAGATGTTCCTTGATATGGGCGCAT
>UYYB01000002.1:0-11559 GCA_900624965.1 Strongylus vulgaris
TTATACTTATGGGTGGGGGGGGGGGACTGGAAATTTTGTAGATAAGTGCAACTGAAATATTGCCCTGTACAAACATACCACATACCAGAATAATAGGTTGAAATGCAGGATGAATATAAGATTCACACTATTATGAAACATGACTACTTACCGAAAAACAGCAATAAGCCGCAAAATATGCTGTTTTGAAGAGCAAACACCCAGGAAACACCTTCTTGGCGCAAGCGCGCGGCTGCGGTGGGTCCTCTTACTCGCCTTGAGTACGCCTGGGAGCCGACAATACAATCGACGAGGTTTAATAGTACAGCAACGTTCAAAGTTTTATTTAAGGTCGCTGTTGGTGCACGGCAACTGTTGAGATAGTTTTTCTAAAGAGTAAGCGTGACAACGAAGTAAGAGAGAAAAATCAAATGGCGCGGTCCTTGTTGGCCACACCCACTGCACGAACAGCTCGTTCCTCTGTACTTGATTTGCGGGTGCTATAATGTTTATAGCACTTGTTGCCGCCTTCGGCGCGCTCTTCCCATTGTGTTAAACAGACCCGCCAAAAGCAGCTATCAGCGCGCATAGATTGTTTGCTTAATTATGATTGTGAACAATACACATCTGCCGGTATAACTCGGAGGATAAGATTATTAATACATGTTATAACCAGAAGAATTTATTTAGTTGAATTTATGGAGTTTTGAGATATTAGGAAAAAGTGTATCTTCAGTCGGTTTGGTATTCTTATATGAGCAGATGAGTGTGATAGTATATCTAGGTGATATAGATCGATATTTTTCAGACCTATCTAACAGAAAGAACTGGCATTCAGATCCAACTTGAATTAGCTGTCCAAAGTATCATGGTAGAATTTCTATACCTTCTTTATTGGATTCATACATATATTATAAGACACTTCTACACTAATGCCTGACCATATCGACTAACTCGCGCCATTCGGTATGCTCCAGCAAATAACAATTGATTTTCAGTAAAAATATTACTGCCCAGTATTTTTCAAAGATCTGGGTTTTCGTGTTTGCTTGTTCGATTTGATGAGGATATTTAATATTTCCATATCGGAGGGCCTTTAACAGAGATGAAGTTGAGTTAAAAGTGTTTTGAGTCAAAATATTAGAAGCAGACTGCAGCTACTCTAGATTCGAAACTTTAATGAGGCATTGGCATATTTTTATTCTCAACTGATTCGTGATCCATCGCTCTCTATAAGTAAAATTCGGTTATTAGACACACTTTCATTTTTTTATAATAGAATTTTCAGATTTTTCCGGTTAATTCTATGTGATGACTTCCTCAACAATTTCTCAAGCGATCGTTCCCATATGATAGCTGAGGATGGTTCTTGGATGGCTCCTCCACCCAGCTGGGACAAAATCTGCAGAGAAGGTTTAAATAACATCAGTGACTTCATTAGCATGGATCAAAATACATTATCAGATATTAGTAACGTTTTGAGCGAAGATGAAATGTTACGGAAATTTTCTGTTAGGAAACACTTGATTGTCAATTGTGTAGATTCATGACACGCTTTGTAAAATAACATATAAATGTCTTTAAAAGGGAATTTATTTGTGTTTATTCTAAAGAAACAAATGCAGATCTTGCGGTTTTATTCTTCTCCGCTTAATCAGTTTTTCATGCCATACAATTTCTGTCATTTCCCTAATAAGTAATAATACCACCTGCTGATGATTATGGGTCTCGTAATGAGTTTGTTAGGTAGGTTTTATAAGAATCTATGCAATATTTGATCATCCGCATATTCCAATTGTCATGCTTCGGCCAGATTCAAATGCTGACCATTCTTGCAAGATTCTTCTAATCCAAGAATTTATTTCTGGTGTATATCATAATTTCTTAAAATTCATGTAAAATTCATCAAACTTTGCTTATGTTTGCTTTTTCAACACTCCCTTTATATATCTGAAGATATTGCATGTGACTAGGAAAGCATGGTATGCCATATAAATTGTTCGAGTTATTAACTTCTTCAAGATATTGAGCACATCGATCTTTATAGAAAAACTTTTGATATTTGATTTCGAAAATCAAGAGGCATTCGAATTACTCAAGAAACAAAAATGTCGAAATGTCCGAATGCTAGGAATTATGGAAAGTTGAGTTTTCGGATATTTCAAGTTGGAATGTTGTTATTGATTGGTAATGATTATTTATTTCGGTCTAATGTTAATCGTACGAATTTTACCGTTGTTGCGAAAGCACGTTAAAAGGGAACTGAAGTACTTGTACGCGAATGTCAATTGTTCAACTCAAAGGACTACTTATGGATCATCAAAGGAGAAAGCAAAACTTATCTTCTCCATTCATATATGACTAGAAACACGGTTTCGTTTTCTCGCATCCTAGTCTTTTTCTACAGATGTCAATAGTTGGCTCTACACTTTACAAAAGGCCTAAAGTTAAGTTGTTCATATAACTACAACACTTTGGCTAGCTTTACGAATAAGTAGAAATAAGTGTTATGATCACTGCTGATTAGATCAAAGTATGGTTTCAAAATTTTAACTTTTCACTGATGCTACTACTTGTTTCATGGAAATGATTATGTTGTGAATCTGTGAGAAACTTCAAATCGAAGAAAATTGATTGTGTAAAACCTGGTCATAATAATTTCACCTTGACCCTGTTAGTCGGTATCTCATCATTACATTACTTAATAGTGGGAAAGGTTGTGTTAGAAAAATCTGGTGGTATTCTGCGCCATATTTATATGCCGCAAATTATTCAGTCCTATTGATCTCAAACATTAACTAAATAAACTTGTAAATAAGATGTATAAAGTAACGGGTTCATGGAGAACACGCCAAAGAATGCTACCGCAAGAAGACGGAACACTGTCCGGATCATAAAGGAGCATACTTTTAATTGTTTGGGTAAGTAAGCATACTTCCAATTATTTGGGTAAGTAAATAAGTTCGTAGGCGACACAAATTCTGGCTTCGTAGGGTGAAGAGGATGAACGCCAAACTATTGGCATGTGAAAAGTGATAGCCAACTGATAGGTTATACTAGGTTTTGAACAACCTGAAAGTATTTCTTCAATTATGTTTTGCCTCAAACGAAACTTCATCACATCACTGGCTTATAATAAAATTTTTAATAAATTATCTAGTGATTGAGTTGAAGACAGCGACAGAATGCATTCATTGTGGATTATGGGCATGTCTTTTGCGCAAATACCATTTACAGCTGTTCTGACATTAAGTTTGCGAGAGATAGCCTAATTATTAGCTTCATTCGTTCAACTACTGAGAAAATGTGTATTACGGCCACGGTTTTGCGCATGATGGAGAACTGCTGAATGCTTACAAGTAGCTGGTCACAAAGTCATAAACGCACTTCTTTTTTTCTTCTCAGTGTGCCCTAAAAACAAGTTTGTGAGCAAGAAGTTATTGGAAGTGTAATCCACTTATATGCGCCGAAAGGCTCATACGTGCTCCACAATCGTTGTCGTTGAGCTACCCGGCTCATGGAACCTACTCAGAACTACAAACTTCATGTCATTTAACTAACACCGAGTCTCAATACAGATGGCCTAACACAACCACGGACTGCTTCAGCGTAAACAGAGCTCTGCAGATTAGTTCCAAACCTTCGACTTTCGGCTAACAAAAGCAAAAATGTTTCTACCTGTCTATATGCGCTTTATTGCGACTCATCCGTTGACGCACGTGTTTTACTCAGAAATGTACTTGCATCGTAGGTTCGATACTCCAGAGACAAGACAACAAAAGTGACAGTGATTTTTTAGGAGCCTTGCAAAAAGGGATGAAGGTTTTTGACATATTATAGTAGCTGACAAGAAGAAATAAGCAAATCTGCTTCAATACAACAATCTATGGAAACACTGCTTTTCAAACAGCAATTAATGGAAAAATGTGGCAAAATGATATAACACCTTCTTCAAACATTTTCATCCATTTTTTCATTCCCCTTCCTTGTTGTGCATATACCTTCAACAAATTGAGGAGCTAGAGTCGTCTTTTTACATAAAAGGTGACCTCAAACGTCAAAGTCAAGCACTGAGACTGTAAGTAGGACCATTTCTTTCAAACTTCCAAAAAGTCATTTTTGCATGTTTCGTTTAAAACTTTCCCCCATGATAACTGAAAGTAGTACAGTTGTCTACTTTTTCGTGCGCAATGTTGCGAGCATAGTAATCTTAGTGTTGTAGCCTAACCGCACTAAATCTTGGGAAAGTCACAAAAAGAAATGCGGTTTTTAGTGCGTCCGTTGAAATAGTTTTAAATAGTTTTATCAACTGAAATTTGCGCATTTGTCAGCTTTGCTGCGGTTGGGTCCAGTCAAATTAGTGGAAAAACGAAATTAAGAACTACATGGCTTATTCAGGAAAACGAAAAGACGTTTTTTTATTATTTCACTTACTCAGGCCAAAAAATTGAATGTTGCTCAGTTGTCTGTTCAAACGTTTTAAGACCTTCACAGTGATATTTGATTTGCCTACTTTAATTCGCATAACGGAAAAAAGGGCACCAGAGACAAATGCCCCGTGGAAGAAACTTGGTTGCGTAGAGAGTACGCAATTTTGAGAGACGGCAGAGAAAGACGGGGCATTTGGCTCTGGTGAGTTATCTCGGCTCATACTCAACGATACCCCCAACATCGATGTATCATTTCGCTCAGAATCGTATGGAAAATCCAACTGACAAATGCGCAACTTTCATAGGTTTCGTTGTAACGAGTTATCTCCTATTTTTTCTTGATCTTCACTACTCAGAGCTATTTGTTATGCTCCAATAGTTCAATCTAAATCATAAACTATTACTTCCAACGTACACGTGTTTCGAAGTTCTACACACCTCAACAGCTTTGAAGGGAATAGTTATAGGGCAAAATCAGCAATTATTCTTCACATTTTGTAGCCCTTTTTCTATGATTAAAACACCTTTTCAATTCTTGTTAAAGAAAATCGTCAATCTTCCTAATGTTCAAAGTTCTTATGTACTAAGCAAGGGCTATTTTCCCCTTTTTGACCTTATGTTACTCATCTTCAAATACTAGGCAGAAAAATCACACAGTGTCCGGGCCACGGACACTGAGTTACTCAGACGCTGTTAGGTGATGGTTCTACCCTTTTTTCGCTCACTAGTGAAGGTAAGGTTAGAGTCATGACTCTATGTATTTTAGCAATGACTTGCACTGCGAATAAATCACAATTACTTGCGGTTCACACATAAAAGTACCACGTGATGATCGTGCCTACACAAATTCAATTCACACTAGCGAAGATTGCGAAGCATAATGTAGCCAACATTGTTAAAAGATCTACAAAACAGCAAACCCAGATCCATTGAACAGCTGTTTTTGGTTTTATCTTGTCGTTAAATCTTCCAAAACTCATTTTCCTCGTTCACTCTGCCTCCTTACCGGGAACATAAATTTTGAGGTTGCTAATGTATACGATTTACTGTTGCTGATTTAGCTTTCCCCCATATGTTGTGTGAAAGTGGCCTCGTTTTCAGAACATCGAAAGGGAGTGAACAGGAAATAATTTAGGAGGTATACATTAACTGTGCTGAGGTCGTCTTTTCGCTGACATTGCTGTAGATGATTACTCCGGGTTCAAGGCAGCATAACGCAATGTGTTCTCACATTTCACCCATCCCGCTCTATTTGGATCTGCGTATGCTTCCCAGTTCCTGCTGGCTGCAGAAGTGATGGGTCAACCGTCTTTCTCGGAGAGGCGGCAGCCAGGACCGGTTCTGCGACTGGTCGCGCTGGTGATGGACATCGCTAACACGGCCGATCGAATAAATCGATAGCAACTAAACTTCCGTGCTTCAAACGTTCTCTTCTTTTCAAAACCTTTCTTTAAATTTGTGGCGTTGCCAATATTTTTTCTCTACGAGCAGCTGTTTGTTTGTTTCATTTTTACAATTGTTCACAAATTCTGAATACTTCAAAAATATGTTCACGATCTTGCGTTGTTCAAATCCATTGCCAAAATCTGCCCGAGAGATTTTCACTTTCATCAAAAAGGATTAGTTCAAATCTTGTCCTTACTGCATCGATTGGACGCTTCTGTCCTTCTCTATATTTAGCGGTTTTCCATTAAAAAAATCATCTTAATCTACTTTCTCTTGCTGTTAGTATCGAACACTTTTATACATAATTAGGAAAAATATTAGTTATCCTTTTAAACTTCCTTATATAGATCAGACTCTTTGGAATATAAAAGTGCACTTTCGAAATCTATACTTTGGCATTTTGATTTGCTGATCTTTAGAGTGCCCTCATGGATACTGTGTAATTTTTACTGATTAGGGAAGAGAGTACCGTGAACCAACGAAGTATCAGTCTCACATTCCAGTTTAGTCTAGTTTCACAGCAAATTTCAAACCTGATCTTTTATAGCTAAATTAAATATGCTATTTTCTTTTATATCGCCGTTCATATCTTTCGTTTCCGTTCCGGGCACTTTTATAGCAATCTTTGAGAGTATACTATGATTCCAATACTTGAGAATGCACTTGATAATCCTTCTCATCATATTCTAAAACGTGATGTTAAAGAAGATGCTTAGAACCTGTTAGGGTCTGCTCTCTTTCAAACACTTAGTTTATAATAAATGATTATTTATAACTTTGAGTTGGTTATCAACTCATAGGGTCATCAACTCTGTAATTATCCTTTTGAGCACAGTTCATTTCCTTTAATTCGGATATGTTCCATGAAATCTACATCTTTTCACTCCACTTTTTGAAGAATCAAAAGCTTATCATAAAATAATTTCTTCACAAAATCTAGAAGATAGCTTGAATACGCATTATGAATAATATTTACAATCAATACTCTGTCGACTTTTCAAATATCTTATGTCGAATGTATTGATTTCAACCACACTGTGCACCCTCTTTCAACTGGACCAAATACGCGAGAGAACCTGCTTCTGGAGACACTCTGAGTCTTCTCTTCCGCACATTCCCTAATGCTAACACATCTCAGATCTCACATTCATCTTAATCGACGCACTGCCGAACATAACTGGCTACTGTTTTTACATATGTCATTTACAACCACTCAAATGTAAACATTAGCTGCTTATTGCATTGCTTTTAGCCATAGGCAGCTTTGAAAAGCTCAAGTCTCTTCTATCTTATGCACTTCAGTAGGCGTAGTCCATTATCTTCTCAATAAAAAGTTTGTAGTTAAAAAGAGTAAGTAATTTTTATGAAGTCATTTTTTTTTGTCTGTTTTTTTATAATCATTCTCTTTACACAACAATAAAATTTATGTGTTGAAATAAAAATATGTGAAATTACGTTGCTTCCTGGGTAGTGTGTAATATCTTCTATTCCACCTATCTTACCACTTCCTTGAGTTAAAGAAATTGTCTATGGACAGTGACAATGCTGCTGCACCGTCGTTACTGGCCAGTTACGGTAGTATCAATCAAAAGCCTTACATGGTCCATTAAGACTACGTAATTAAGTAATGTTTTTTTACTTTTCACATGTTTTGCTGTGATTTGGAGTCAACAGGGAAATGGGTTTGCACTGATGAAAAAGTGGACCTGGTGTTGAATCTTGAAAACCTTTCTTAGTGATTAATTCGTGAAAACTATTCGGCAATGTCTGAACCAGCATGACTGTTTTCTTTTCGTTAAATAAGAAGCTTAACTAAGAGTTTACATGAAAATTACTCTATCAGTATTCTGCATTTAAGCAGTCGTATTCTGTGGAAGATTCTTTATGTGCTCACTGTTGTATGATCGCCTATATATTCCAAATCACAGTGATAGGCCTTGGAGAGTCGCACTTGACCATGAATTAACGTTTGAGAATGGTTTATGTTCTTACGAGACAAATAATGATCATGAACTTGTGCAAGGGCATACTATCGATCATTTGAAAGCACTTTTCGCATTTCTATGCCTTCCTTTCTGCAATCAAACATTTCGTTCATCTCAAGTGGAGGTCTGTTAGCGTAAACTGATGCCCGTCTCTTTTCTCGACCCTTATGTGTTCCTTTCTGAATTTTGTTGCTTTTCATCAAAACAAGTCCAGTGGAGATTCGAAGTTTAATTAAGTGAGTTCGAAAACTTGTTTAAAATCTTGGTATTTGTTTTTGGCGCTATTGAAAGTTGCCAAACCAGGAGATCGAAGTCCCTAAACGAGAACTTATAGTGTGGTTCTGCCATGTCATATAGAAAATAGAGAGTGAGATGCGGTTCCTCTTCCACAAGAAGCAGAATTTTTGTGCGCGGATCCATATTGAGGAAAAAAGCAGCTGCTTGGTACCTGTTTCCTTACATTTTATTTTAGTACTCGAATGGCGCCTCCATGTACTTTTGGCGAAGCCTCATTATGAAATAGTTTGATGCGTTTTAAATCACTGTGGGAACGACCGCCATAACGACATGCATTGGATCACTTTTCAGTCCAGTTCTGAAAGAATTTAGCGAAATAACGATTACTGATTTTTCGAACTTTCATGAAAAACTTTCGGGAAATAGATTATATCTTTTGCTATATAAGCATAAGCTCGTCCTTTGTCTTCGCCACTGAACCTAATAAATATTGAGCACAGCATTTAAGGCAAACAAAGTTACTATGTTACTTACAACTATGTTACTCAAGTAGTTTGTTTAGTGGATGTATGGAAGCGTTGTTATGTTTTTGCCGGGCTTTCACAGTTTTGCGCAATTTGTCCAAACTGTTGTTTTCTTGAACAGATTCGATAGTTGCAATTGATTATTTGCAAGGGCGCATCCTGGTCTAAACCGGTTCTCAGCAAACCTCAGCAGCGTTCTACATGGAGTTTCTCGTCCACTCCACCTAGTACCATGTGGCTGCTTAGAAGACTTCACTAATCGCGTACCTACTACTGTCCCATCTTAAAAGTTGAGGTTCTAGTTCCATACTGCACTTACCCGATCAATTATACAGCGTCCCAAGACGTGCACAAGGATAGTTTGTTAACACTTTTAAGTCAGAATCTTCTTGCTGGACTTATATCACTCCTTTAAGGTTAGTTCAAAGAGCAAGTTTGAAATAAGATTTTAGCACGAGACATAAGGTAAGGGGTCGACTTTCAATTTTGAAAATATGTTTAGTAAATTCGACATCCCACTTAATAAACATCTGAAACTATAAGCCTTTATAGTTTTTGATTATCAAGTCTGTAAAATCTTGACTACAGTAGCAGCGCTACCATTTTAAAGTTACGGTAGTTCTACTACTGTAGTCAAGACTTTACAGAAAAAACCTCCATAGAATAAACGAAACTTTTTGGGCTGTCGATCAATTGTTTTTGAATCACACCTTCTGTATCCAGACGTTTGCTGTTATATATCAGTTATATAAAGTTACTGTTGTATCACAAAAGAAGTGCTACAGTACGAAGTGGTTACATAAGCTTGAGATATGGTTGAACCATACTATAGGACGAATTTATTACTTTGAAGACTTTTTTGCGTCGATGTGTGCGCGGAGCGCAAAGTTCTCATAATAGCTCTATCGAATTCATGCAGTAATGGTGAGAGGTGTAGGATTTGTTCTAAAGTGGGAATCCAAGACCACTTCAACTTAAATCATGAAAGCATAAAGAAAACTTTGTATAGTAAAAACATAGCAGCTAAGTATCGTGAGTTATAAGCATAATCTTCGTTACTTGGCTCTATTGCTTCCAAAGTATATTCATAGCACAACAATACTGTATAAAGCTCAGGAAAAATGAGCATCTTTGCTTTGCTTCCTCTTTCTCGCGTTATTCTTAAACTTCTAGAAAAAAAAACTGACATCTCTTCCTAACTTAATCTTTCTCAAAGGTTCATTTTTCCCAAGTCAAATAATCTGTTCATTTTTCCCAAGTCAAATTTTCTGTCTCCACTCTATATATGTGTTTTCAGGTATTTGCATAAGATCAGGATTTTTTTATATTTGTCGATCATAGCGTTATGTACAAATGTAAACAATCTATTCAAATTATTATTGGTGTTACTAATATCGATTCTCCATAACGTACCATATTGCTTGAAGGATGTGTTGGCCATTCCTACCACGTGTTGAACATCTATCTCATTTTATCTTTACCTCCTTGTTTGTTGTCGAATGTAGAAACGCATTTGTTCTATTTTCAGCAATGCACATCTTTAAAGTACTCATAATCTGGTAACCTTGATCATTGAAAAACTCCAAATACGTGATTTACTCGAGTTTCACATCGCAGAATTGTCAGAAAACATTTAAGAGTTTATTTGGGAAGAACGGAACCGAAGTTAACCTATTTGAGATTTTTCTACCAGACCTGAATTTGACCAGTGAAGAACCATTACCGCCAATTAAGGAGAAGAGAATGTGAGGTTAAGAACAGTAAAGCGTTCTCCATTAATTCCAAGTTAGCGTACATCTATCCGAATTTCTAAAATGTAAATGGTGTAAAATTACAATTAGAATCGGAAAAAAATTATTTCAAGTGACGATAGCAGTGGATCTATGCTTATTGGTTCTCTGTCTCTGCATTGCTGTTCATTATTCTCTTATTCTCTCTGAACTACAACTTAAATATCTAATTTTCAAAATGTTGTACCTTTCAAAAGCACAACGCTGAAATTTTGCAAACATGCAGAAGAATTGAGAATTGATCCCAAAAATCTTAACCTTTGGGTCTAATAATTTGATTCTCTACTGAAGCAAAATCACCTCTGAGAAAATTACCCTTCTAATACTACTTCTATGACCTAAAAAACATATTATTAACTCGTGTAACAAACATCCTATGCTCTTTCCTCGTTTATTCGAGAAATACAGAACTCGAACAAACTTAAAATGTTGAAAAGGCGCAAAATGGCCTTACCATACATCCAGCAGATGAGAATTCAAGGAATTAGCGTTTATTAAGGATTTTTGGATTTTGAGGGTGCGATGAAGAAGGTGAACCAATGTGCATTTATGTTTCAGTACATGATTGTACTATTATTTGTTTCTCGCGCTCACTTCTTCATCCTTCAAATGAACACTTGTAATTTTTGCACCTGAGATAGTCGTCCCCGCTAAAAAGAAATAACAAGAATTGCAATTGGGTTGCAAGAAAGAAGGTGAGGCCACTTGGAATCGTTTTTATTGAAGGGTGCCAGACTTCCAATCCTTTCACTTAATTTTTTCCCGGCTTTTTGGCTACTTTTGCGTGTATCTGAGTTTAAGTAGTGTATGCTATTGAAAAACGGAAGTTAGATCTTTTTCTCTATTTGGATATCTACAATGATGCGATAGGACTGCTTGTCACGCATCATATCTCAATCTCAAAGAGGACCCAATTCAGAAAGTCTTCTTTCTAAACCTACTACAATTGTTAGAATTATCTGTCTTATTCTACACTCTCCATTTTCTGCCTAAATTTGTATGGGAAAAAGCCAGTCTCACTTACTTGTGAAACCCGATTAAACTGTAATAAAGGTGTGGTTTGTTATTGTTTCGTACACTGTAGTTGAAAAAATCTGTTAAGAAGTGATCAGATGATCATTGTTCATAATGCAAATGGAAAGTGCATTGAACAGATCAATCATTTACA
>UYYB01000003.1:0-11289 GCA_900624965.1 Strongylus vulgaris
TTTTTTTTTAATCATTGCAGTAGTAGGCAAGAAAGATAATTTTGGAAATACTGACTACATTTTGTTGTAATAGAAATGTCAGGCTGAATCATGCTATCAACTTACTTAGCGGGGTGCAGCTCTCGCTCAACAGCCTAACTAGGTTCTTGTTTTCTTTCATTCATATGAATGAACTGCAACTATAAATACTGGTCATCTTTTTAGGCTAAAATGTGTAGTGTCATCTAGTGAAACGTGTTTCGTGCAAGGTGAAATATACTGGCTGTTTCAATCAAAAGAGAATACCAGGAGGTTGATTAGTATCTTTGGGTGATCATTACAAACTGATTGTTTTGAGTTTAATGTAAATTTACTGGATGAAAGGAATTACGAAATAACACTAAAGACAGGGACATTCAATTTTGCAACTTTAGCAGGAATATGCTTCTACTTCAGCTTTAAACGTCATATCAGGCGTCGGGCGTACCACAAAATGTGCTACTCAACTGTAGCCGCTGGTATAGGCCAAAGATGAAAAAATGTTATAAAAGCGAAAGCTATCCTTTGACAGTAGCACCAACAGAGGGGTAAAGGAAGAATAAACCTCATTTACTATTTTTGCTCTCAGCAGTTAGATTATACGCTTGGAAAATTACAGTAGGTTGCTGCCAACCTCTTTAGCGACTACACTCACGATTATGGTAAATAGGTCCCTAATTTTGCAAAATTTAATGCGAGAAAGCTCGCCAAACAAGTTGATTATTCAAAAAGGTGATCAAGTGGGGGGCAACGTAAGTGCGATCGCTCGAAGATACTTTACTTTCAGACGGTGAATTTATTCCGTATTGTTTGGAGTTGTTCCCTTTATGGAAGCAGAACGCGCTGAATCCATCATGTTGCTAGTGTTTGCAGAATCTATAGATTACATGCCATTTTTGTTTTACCAATAGGGTCCAACATTTTAAAACAAAACATTTTCTCAAAAGCTGTTCCAGGCATTATATAGGCCATCTATTCCGATAGAATTTACATGCATTTAGAATCAAGTTGCGAAGGAGAGGTGCTAGCAGAAAATAGCCTCTCTAAAATACAATTTCTAGGTTGCTATAACGATGGTTGGAAACTGAGATGAAGATGTGGGGCAGTAACATGCTAACTTAAAGCAGCTGAGACTATTTGCAATATCTTGAGGGGTGCTATCACTGACGATGTGGCCAGAAGACAAGTTTCTGGAGATTTCTAAGCAACTTTCATTACTTCCTAATGAGTTTAAGACATCAATTTGAATGTTCTTCTACTGTTTCATTGAACGAATCAGGTGGCATTTGAATAACAATTTACGCTTTCATCAAAAAAATAATACATATAGAACGAGAGAGCGGCCGCTTGACTTTTTCGAGTTTTTTATTTTGAGTGTAATTACACAATGTGCGACTATACTTATTCGTTCAAGCACCGCCCTCTTACTCTATTGTATACAGGAAAGCTTTTCGCATCAGCGCTTTGCGTAAAATCTGCTTATATCAATAGGGGACATAATACAATGCAACTCTTGTCTTGCAGTAAATCGCAGTAGAAATGCTGACAAAAACATTGGCATTCATTATTTTGTCATTCAAGCTCTGAAACTTTAATCCATATTTTCCTTCTCCGTTTATTGATATTAAAGCAAATAAACAAAACTTTTCAGAGACAATTTTCAAAGAAGGCTTTGCCATGCTATGGTCAGTGTGTCCTGCTGATTGACAGGGCGAAGAGTCATGGTGAAACAACCCACCTACGAAGGATACTTCTTACGCTTAATTATTTCATCAAAGAAAAAGCGGAAAAATACATTGTACTCTCTGCTCTCACTCAAGCCTTCTTAGTCCTTCTTTCCCTTAAAGTTGTATATGACCTTCATTTTTTGATAGTTTTTGGGAGGTTCTATTTACGAGTTAATAAGTAAACATGCAAGGCCTATAAAATACAAAATTTCTCAATTTTTGTGAGGAGAACTGAGCCCAATTAATTACGCATAGATCTTGCGAAGATTGAATACGGCAATGCCAGTGCCATCATTAGCATAGTGTTGATTACTTGGTGAAGATATGAGTATAGCATTTGCTAAGGAGTCTTCAGCCTTGATCCTTTTCTTAGTGATTTTCTCCCTGTTACAATTAGAGCATTGCCGAGTTCTGCCAACTTGTCATAAGTTTCTTCTGTCTCTAATTGATTATTCAATGGAAGAGAAGTTTTATGTCAGTACATTACGGATTGTCGTGTAACTTGGGTAGTTCTTTTATTATAGCTTCAAGTGAAAGTCGCTACTACATTTTTCTACTCTCCTCATCAGCTTTGCTCCTATAATAACTAACAGGCACAAAGTTCTTTTAGATCCTTTTGATTCATGCACAAAATAGTCACTTGGCCCCAAAAGCTACACTTCACAAGTATATGGATCGAAATGCCACAATTAAACTTACGTCGCAAATCCCCCCATACTCACAATCTTTGCAGCAATTCAATGTACGCTTACATGATCACTTCATCAGAGATATAATTTTCAGATCATCCGTATAAATTACAAATTGCCTTTAGTTACTAATCAGCTGCTATTCTTCTCAAAATTCTTACTACTACTTTCTGGCACTGTATTTCAATAAGTAATCACTAATGAGTAGGTCGAGTCCCACCAATGAGAGTCCACAACAGTTACGTCCTCAGAATAGGATGTCTTTGATGAAGATGATCGAGGGTACAGAAAATTTCTAAGAGAAATTTGCAATTTCTGTTTTCACATTTTGTCAGCATTCCCTGCATTTTCACCCTTTAGTTTGAAGATAATCTACCTTTTAAGGGCAAAAATTCAATTTCCAGGTTTAATAAAACTAATACAATATTTTGTTGTTCTGAAGCTTCCACAAGTAAAAGCACGCAATTGCATGGGTTGGTACCTTGTGAGAGATTGGTTAAAGGTTGTTGAAGAATTTGGCCTTCACAAGGTTTTTGTTTTCGAACAGAATTCACGAATTATCGGCGAAAATGCTCTCGAGGGATTAAGCTATATGTCAAAAATGTACTAAGCGTCGAGAATGCGAGCGTTCGGAGTCACAACGAGAGAAGTCACTTAGACGTTCATCATCTCTTTTGCACTGAACTTCACTCAAATTTATTGCTGTATTGAGATGCATTTCTTGCAATAGGTCATTTATGTATGGCTATAGTTCATCTAAGGACTAAATTGTCATGATATCGTTTTATTTCTTGGACTTCATGTCTTATTTAGAATCGTCTCTTTCGTCTCTATTTAGCGTTGCAGGATTTTAATGCTTGGTTCAAGAAATCAAGTTAAAGACGTGATTTAGTAGCAATGCACCACTTTGACGCTATGCGTTAACAGTGTCTTTGACTCGTCTGGAGCGTGGTTATATTCTAGTGATCTCACATCAGTAAACGCTCGATAATAAGTTTAAATATCCCAATTTTAGCACCTTCGCAGTTCTCGAAGAATGTAAGTTTACGAAGCTTAAACAAAGGCGTGGTCTTGATGCTACCCAAGACTTTGAGACTCCCTGACTCACCTTTGTTGTCAGCTTATACAAATAAGCTTCAGTCGACATTGATATTCATTAAGGATAAATTACGCTTTGTAGCCCTGAAGCGATACCCAAGGAAAAAGAAGAATTTCTATTCTTGCGAAAATAACATGCTCTTGCACAAAATAATATCAAATGTTCTGCAGCCTGCTAACCCTATTCTAAATATTTTTCTTGTTGCAATTTGTACAACATAGCTCAATATCAAACCATTCTGAGTTTTGCTGTAATTTTGTGCAACCAAAAATCGGCGAGATAATGCGCATTTGGCCATCGTCTTCTAAAAAAAGCAACTTCACTGAATGTTCTGTTCAAACGTTGCCACATGTACAAATCTAAATGCCTGGAAATTTCTTCCACAATCAATTTTTATGAATGCAAAGCGTATTACAGGCTCAGCGATTGCTAAAAGCAAGGGCGCTGTAACCTTTTTAGGCGATGTGCAGTTAGAGCATCTGTTCCCGACGTATTTCGAGTAAAAAGCTTACAAACATAATGAATCAGACGAAGGCGAATACTGCTAGATTTACCGAGTTGCAACCCCCTCTAGGCTTCTTCATCCTGCCTGAGACAACCGACAATTCTAAGGAACATTTGTGCGGTCAAGTATGTAGCCAATATTTTTTTGCAAAGAAAATGTCTGCTTAACTGACTTGTCAAGCACAGTAAGACTTATAATCCAAATCATATTTATCTCAATCCTTCAAATCTTCTTCTTAATTTTCAGACTCAAATCAAATATCTAATTAGATAGCAACTGTTGGGTAGAAATGCTCTTAATCTAGTATCATTAAACACTTCGAAGTTGAATCTTCAACGATACTTTTCCCCACTGTCTTTCAACTTGTCACTTCTCATATGCTTTGCTGGTACAAATATTAACGCCTCTCATAAGAAACGTATTTAATGAGGATTTCTTCACTTAACAAAGTTCGGAGGCAATCCGTTAAAGGGATATACTCAGATAGCCAGTCCAAAGTAGTAAGTTTTCAAGCCATACACTAAGCATTTGCCGCAGCAGCCCGTTTTTATTTTGCGCTGATTTTGAGAAAACCTTTCAACGAACAGCCTTTTCAGTGTTCCGCCAAAGCACTAAGAAATCCCAGCGGTTCCCTCAAAATGTGAAAATTTTAACACCTTAGTGAGGAAACTTTTTCTGGAAAACGAAACTTGGGATAAGCTTAATTGAACTATCTTCGGATCTTAGAGAGTCTGGCTTACATTGGTTTCGTTCTCTCACAGTTGGCAGACTCTTTACTCTATCAGAGTAAATTTTTCAGAGTACCTGTACTTTTTAAAAAACCTGTTTGCGAACATGATGTTCATTCAGATACGTCCAAGTTCTAGTAAAAAAAAGCTACAGAAGTTATGAGCGAATTTGTTCGGATTTCTCCCTTCCTTGGTTTTTATCCTCATACCCCATGCACTTTTTTCTAAGAACTGCCGATGACCAAATGCGTTGTTTAATGACTGTGTGAGAATCAAAGCATAATTGTGATCACGTCAAGTTGAGCGCAAAGAGTTAAGGATCAACCAAGGACCAGAGTTCATAAGTTTTAGATAAAGCAAGGCTTGATGCGGGAAATGAGAGTTGCACTGAAAAAACCAACAGTTCGTATTTTGCCTTCAGCAAAGCACTCATCGTTAGTGACGTGCTCTCAGATTGGATCTCGGTCCAAGTTTTGCACTGGCGTAATCGTCAAGACTAAGGGTCTTGCGCAAGAATAAGGCACTTCAACTTGTACGAAAATTGCGGCACAGGGTAAATAGGACGACGCGGAAGAGAGGGGAAAAATGCATAAAGAGGCGTTACATTTTTACCGGCTGCAGCATTCGCACAGCTAGTTTCTGAGCTATGGGAGCCCAAAAGGACTTACTGTAGGATTACTGAGGTTGAAAATGGAAGGGTAAAATTCACAGAAAAGTTTGAAAAACAGTATTTTCATGTACTGAGCGCAATTATCGTATCCATTCTATAGTACGGTCATTTTCTAAAATACTCGCTAAAAATCGGTCCCTTTCAAACAAATCACTGATTTTGATCACTCTAGCGTTTACTTACTGCTGTTAAGACCTCCTTATGCGGAGTGGACGCCCTTTCTGGGAGTGCGTTGTAATTTAACCCCATTAGACATTTTCAGCCAGATTTATGATTCTCACCTGTCTATCATCTTCCTACACCAAGATATCCCTAACGTGCGCATTGGAAATGACACCGCAAATCAGCATCTTAAAGAAAACACTAGATAGAAATTTGGAGAATCATAGATTTGGGATTCCAAGATGTTGGACTAGCTCTTTTTGTCCTCTGAAACTCTAAGTTTGACGATAATTCAACAAACAATAAGCTGTGTCGGTTAAATGCTTGAAATTTTTGGTTTTGTGGGGTTTTGTATTTGAGAAAAACCGCACGATAATTTAACACTATTTGTGCTTTGCAAACGATTTGCCCTTCCGTATCTTCTATTCGCTCAACAAAGCACCTTCCGCTGCTTTTCCGTAATGTAGGCCTTGGCACTAATAAACCGCCCAATTTGAAAGTAAGATCCATTGTTAGGCACTACAGATAAGATTGCATGGCTCGTCAACATCGTACTGATGCCCATGGTGAAGTTCATTTCCGCCCATCAACATGCTTTCGAGCGTTTCGCAACATTCAGTTTACTCCTGAATATGTCATGGAGTCGTTTGATGTTACGTCGCTTTACATTCTTTCAAACGGCACTGCAATGCAGACAAACTTCGAACTGGTTTTATCACCATTCTTCTGACCCTGTTTGGAATAACAGTTTAAACGCAAACAGCTAAGCATACTCTTAAGCCTGCGAAGAATCAACGGAATGCACAGCATGTGAAGCGACTACCTTGAATGATTTGTATCTCGTTGGTCTGACCACTGTCATAAGCATATCAGAGATTTTGTGGGATAATGTTTAGCCAATCTTAGTTATTGTTTTTATGTCGAAGACAGGGTGCTTGTGCTCATGGGAAAGTCATTGCTGTACTGCTATGTAGGTGGCTACTGCATCATCTGTCTAACTCAGATTGACTCAGTGTGTGGTAACATTTTCAAATGGCAATTCTCAAATATCGCTTAGAGGTCATCGGGCAGAAAATGGCTATCGTTCTTCAACGTTTGAATATACTGTCCAGTGTGGAGCAAAGAAGCTAGCGGACTGACAAGCGCAAGAAACAAATTGCTAGGTTGAACGGGCACCTAACGCATATTCGCAGAGACTGCGGGGTTTTGTAAGCAACAGGCAAATTTGTTGATGCCATTAATGAACTTAGTTGTTCATTCCGTGTCTTTTGGACTACATAAGCCACACAATGCGACAATGCATGGAAAAGACGAATTTGCAGGTTGGAATAAAGTATTCCATCCGCTCTCCCAAAAGCGGGCCTTTCGTATAAAACCAAGCATATGAGACCGCAGCTGCTTGATCCCGCGTTGTGTAACTTGTTCATCAAGCAGGAAAAGATTCTTTAATTACCGGATAACTACATCTGGAAAGTGAGTGTAAAAAAACCAAAGAACTCGCGCCACATCAGTTCCTCTGCGGATTTGATTATGGTTAAGTCACTTGAGCACTACAGGTAGCTGAATTTCGTTTTTTAAAGGTAGTTTTGCAAAATTAGCAGTCTTCTTTATCCTTGTGTTTCATTTAAGATGAGCATTGGTGTATGTGACTCTTAGGTTTTTTTTAGCTCACATCTTTTAGCTGAGGGGTTGTTGATGTCAGCATCCATGTGAGTAATTTACTGATGTGTTCGACAGCTCTGACGAAGGCGATAGCTCCAAAAAGTTGGCACTCAATAAAGAAGATTTAGTGCCTTGATGCATGCTTCAATTAAGTCAAAAACACATAAGTTTTTTCGAAAACTTGTATATGTTCTGCTTTATGCTATGATATGCACCTGATTTTTAATATCTGTTGGTCAGCCTATACTAACATGTGTAGTATGCACTTCTTTTGAGATTGAGTTTTGCCTTTAGCAGACGTCTAAGCTTTTGTAGGACTGGAATAAGCAAATCCTTCAACATACAGAGGACGAGCGCAGGAAATTGTTTTTTGAAGTGGATAAAAAAGAGATAAGAGTAATCTTAGAGAAATAATTTTTTGATTATGAACATGCGTCTAGAAGTTCTTAATTATGTGTTCTAAATAAATCAGATGGTGGCCATTTTGGCTGATCAACCATTCAATCTCTAGCTCTAAACACAGTCTTCGGAATTTAAGATATTTATTGGCACTTCCATTTAACTCAAGCAAGGTGTCCTAAGAAAGTACGCGAGAAAAACGCAGGGCTCTTGCGCAGGAGGTACGTTGAGCATTTTGAAAAGTGATGTTTGACAAAGACTCCACAGTGATGTGTCCTTGCTGGCAAAGCAATACAACCGAAACATCTTGCACTTCATTTCCGCAAGCAAATCCGTGCCCCTCTACTGTCACCTTACCATTATGAAGAACCCTCAAAAGATGATTCTGCTAGTCTTGAAATTAGTGTTGCTCAAAATGATTCATCTTGTTTGCTTCGAGGTTTTAAGGAAGCCGTGAACCTATCCAAACGGTACAGGATAGCAGATTGCTAGTTACATGGTTTAACAGTGCGTAAAATAATTGGTGACATTTGAGCGTGAAAAAACAAGAAGCTGTTCAATGAGTAAAAAAGCACGACGTCTCCAAATACTCATCTCTTCCTATTTTCTATCCCAAAAAAGTTGTTAGGACCTTCTGATGTATCAAGTTTGAGGTCTCATATATAATAGGAATAGATGAAACTGAGCATTGCGAAAACGTTTATCATTTCGGCGGTCATCGCTCTAGTACATGTACATATCTTTGCAAGTGCTGATGCACGTCTCCGAAAGTGTTAAAAATGACTAATGCATAGGTGACATGAATTGCTTCAAAAATGCTAATAGGACTGGTTGAAGATTGCTGAAGAAGTCACCGCTGGAGGCATTACTTTGGGACATGAAAAATTTAGTACTTACATGCTAACGCATTAGAGTTATGACTTTTGGTATCACTCCTCAACTGATAACTCTACAGAATGCTGTGGCATTTATAACAACGATACAGTTGTGTGTATTTCTCACTTACCTTAGTATGGGGTGTTACGTTGTTAGAACTCGCACGTCGATCTGGTGTAGTGATACCTCTTTCATGCTATGGTGGACGACTTTTTTTCGTAATAGCTTTGAATGTTTACTAAATTGAGTATATTATCATTTGATATACCGTACCTTCCCAACACATAACTTCCTGATGAGCTTTGATTAGTCAATGAAAATGCAGTGTTTAGGTCAATATAGTCTTTGAGTCTGTATATACATAGTTCTTACAGTAACGCGATGTGTTCACCATAACGACCCAGTATAGAACGTCGTGCTTATCCTGAGATTAAAAATGGGTAAGGAGAATAAAAAGTTTTCAAAGATGGCGTTCAATAGAATAAATAACTATCACCCTTCAGTTGTTGTTTTTTGTTCTGATTTGCCCAGACTTGATCACTTTCGCTTGTTGTGGTCAAAGTCGAGAACGCTCGTCAAGAGAAATTGAGTATTATCATGGTGCGTAGCTAGCTAATTGCTTACTGACATCTCAATTACACTTTTTTATCTTTTTGTTTTTGATTGGGCAGTAACAACAAAATGTAGTTTTTTAGAATGTGATTCAATTAAATTCAGCAATTTTGTGTAAATATGCCTAAATTTCTTCTACCCTTCATCGCGTTCCATTTCTACTCCTATCTATCATGATCTTCTATAAAAATTATGCATAATACAAATCGAAAGAAATTGTGTTTTATTGCTATCTAAACATATCCTTTACCTTTGTGTGGCGAAACTGAGGAAATTTGAAAACAGTTGGAAGGAACTAAAAGGCTCAGGCTTACATGCGATAGAAATGAAAAATCCCACATTCTGCTAATCTTATTCAATTACGATGGCCTGTCTTCACTCGTCGTGCAGGCCCTATTGTTTCCATCCGTTTCTGTCTCTCGCTAGCGTCATCCAGATGTTGGTATTGAACTGCGGGGCAAGTTTGCGAGGTCCAGATCCATTACTCGTTACCAACTGAAAATTCAGCCGGTCCATCCCTGCAACGAACACGCCAGCCCGTCTGGTCGGTGGCCTCTCTTGAAGACGTTTTGCTTCGCGAAGGATCCAGTCCTAAGTTCTTCTCAGTGTCCATCTGTCGTCTGTCTTCCCATTATATGATCAGCCCGTTGATGTTTAGGCTTAGAGACATATTCCTCTGTATAGCGAAGACGAAACGTTGTCTCATGTGTGAACTGCAAAGCCGATGAGGTATTGACTGCCTCGGTATAAATCAGAAAATGTGCTTTCAGCTCTCTATGGGTTGTTTGTAGGGCCCTCGACGTAGCCGCAGTGTCAGGCCACGTCTATGCTGCGTAACAGAGCGCAGGGAGGACGATTGAATTAAACAGCGGGCTCGGAGGTCTGGGTCTGTCAGCTGGTCTGTGGTTTCCTTTAGCGGCCCGAAAACCGCCCATGCTGTTCTTTGCCTCCTGTTAAGTTCTTCCTTCAGATCGTTCTCAATATTCATCGAAAGTATGAGATACGTACGTCTCCGCGATTGGAGAGCCTTCTGATTACATTTCCCGATCCTCGCAAAAGGCGTTATGCTGAGTCTTTTTTCGGTTTACTCGTAGTCCTATCTGCTTTTCTACTTCGTCTACCTTCTACACCGTTTCCGCTTCAGTAATGTTCCTCGAGAAAAGAACAATGTCGTCCGCAAAATGAAGGTTTGAGAGGAATCTCCTATCAACTCGTATACCTCTCTCACCAATCCAGTGTTTATCACCCGTTGCAAGGCGGCGGCAAACAGTTTTGGCGACATGGTGTGGTCTTGTCGAATTCCCTTCAAAATCGGTATGTTGAGGGAGCGACGGGAAAACTGTCGTAGAGCAGTCTTGTAGCAGTCGACCAATGTCCTCACGTAAGATGGTCGACGAGTGCTGACTGTATGGCATTGATAAGCTGTCGCCTTCTCATAGTCGACGAAGGTTAGGACGAGAGGTGGGAGGTACTCCCGGCAAACTTCGATAATCCTCGAAACTGTCCGGATTTGATCCACACTGCTGAATCCCTTGTGAAATAGAGATTGTTTTACAGGTTGGGCTTCATCCAGTGTCCTTGATATGCGAGCGAGAATAATCTTCAGAGCCTGTAAAGCACGCTCTAAAGGCATATTTGACGGTAGTTCCGAAGATCCTACCTATCGCCCCTCTTAAGAAGGATTGTTCGGGAGGTTCTCCACTGGTCAGGGATCTTCCTTTGAAGAAGACGTTAGGTGTTCTGCTTGATTCTCGTGTAGGCGATGTCCTCCAGCTCTCAAAAAGTCGGTCGAAACGTGGTCCGCTGCCGGAGCCATGGCTGCTTTCATGATTTGGATTGCGGCGCCTACTTTATCAGGTAGAATCCACGGTGGTATTTCTCTAGTGGGAATAACGAAGTGACACGAGTGTTGACAAGCGAGGACACTTTTATAGAATCCCTTCGTGATCGATTCCTTTTTTGTCGGGAAGATGTGGAGTTAAGTCTTCGTTTACTAATGTTGTCAGCGCAACACGGTAGTCGAGAAAGTCCCTGCAGTACTTCTTTAAACTTACGCTTTTTGTGCTGCTCCCAAAAGTATCGATTACCTGTACTTTCGAAGATCTCCTTGTAAAGTTTCCTGCAACTGGGGTGGAGGGGGAG
>UYYB01000004.1:0-10742 GCA_900624965.1 Strongylus vulgaris
GACCCATGCCGTTGGAGGATTGTGTCGGTGACACTTCCACATTGCACCTATCTCAACCCTATAACTTGGTTACTCACTACGATTGGAGTTTCACTTCTTTCTACTTAAAAACTGACTTTCAGGCTTCATTGAAGCCGTGCCTCTCAAACAGGTCACCATTCCCTCTCCGCGCCAACCCCAACCCCATGACCTGCCACCAGTGTAAATTCCTCACATATACTTAAGTGACAGCATGCGTTCAGCGCTTCACTGGAGCTATTCCTTTTGAACAAGGGTTTAGGCTGCGGTAACCGCCTTGCCTAACTCCTAAACTGCCTCCGGTTTGCCTTGAGTGGTAAATGCGCTGGCTTCCATTTCATACATGAATGAGGATTGGGCTTTGAATCAAATACATTGTTATTAGCTGGTGCCATGCCCTTTTGTCGAGCGCCGTTTCTGCTTTGCTGCGCCCCACTCCCACGCCCTGTTGTCATTATAAGATTATTCAAACTGAGTTAGAGCACCGTTTCTTTTCAAAGCTGGACTTTCCCTTCAGAGAGATGGCTCTATTGACTTTCTCCTCAATGCCATGCTCTCTGAAGGGAAACTGTAAGGCCGCCGATCCCTCTTCGCATGTGCTTTGACATCAGTGTATAATCTGCCGTAGCTAAGCGGTAACCTTAAGCTTTGCGATCAGCAGCTTACTGTAACGTTTTGAGTTCACTCAAACCAAAGTGAGTATTAAGAATTGGATCTCCTTTTCCTCCTATACCCACCGGCGGCGCCATATTAAAAATCAACCTTGGCGAGTAGTAAGAAGTTAGTCCAGCCTTCGAAAATAAGTGCATGCGGAAGCTTCAAAATATTTATTCCTTAAGTAGGACACACCAGCTTTAAAAAAAATTTAGAAAAGCTGTATTGTAAATAAAGTAAGGCTTATTACCGCGTTAAGTGAGAGTCACATGTGACAAGCTGGTTTCATATAGCTTCGTGGGCGACGGTTCCTGACAACCGCAGTGAGCCCAAGCCCTGACTTTCTACATTGGTACCTGTGTTACCTTAAGCTTAACAGCGTCACCTATCCTCCAAGATTAACCACTCTGTCTATAGTTATTGAATGAACAATGAGAAAATTATATAAAATTTGAATCTATAAATGTGGGTTGTTTAAGTCAATCCGTAATTGTGAAGCTGGAAGTAAGCATTGAAAAACCGCTCAAGTTTGAGAAAAGTTGTAACTGGCTCACAATAAAAGAAAGCCCCTTTACTCTTTGAATATTTATGTTGTTTTCACCTTTATTTCTTTTGTAAGCACAAAACATGACAAATTCAAGAAGAGTAGTGTACACGAAGTTTCTTTGTTTGCGTTTATGCGTCAAGTTACGCACGAGCGCTCGCCAAATTACTGGCAGCAATAGCTATCGTTCAGAAGGTCCCCAGTCAAATGCGATCTCGCAATGTATTCCAAATCTCAAAACAACACACTGTAGTGTGCCCAAAATGGTATGATAGCAAGAAGGAGAGAGGAAGTCTCTTTGAGGAATAACAATGTAAGCGAAAATAAGGACAAGAGAGACACTACCCCAGAGTCACTCCTCCCATCTTCAAGAGAAAGTCATTCTGAAAAAGTTAAACTATATGTTCTAAATTTGTGAAAATATCACCTGTTTCAAAGTGATTTATAGAAGAATAGACTACTGCAAATATTTGCATGTACATCGGTAGCGAAGTTATGCTCGAAGTGGAGATTTCGTTTAGGTGTATGCTGCGATCAACAATGGTCAAAGTAAAGATTTGGCAATCATGGAGCGGCAATATCATTTTTCTGGAAAACCGTTTTCTAGTAAAATTTAGCAAAACTGGCATTATCTTTTTTTCCGAAGGGCTGTCGTCTTAAGCACTAATGAAGTATAATTTACTCTTAAGATACCAATGCCGATTTATGCTTGTAGAAAAGGACTATCAACAACGGTTATTATGTCAGGTGTATCCAAACTTTTGAGACCGTATATTATAAAATTGTTGTGAGAAAATTGGATCCATTTAGTTCGTTATTGTAGTTATGATTTTGTTTTTGATTGCTAGACTCAACTAATAAGAGGCTTCGAAACTTTCCGGTACTTTTGATGCAGCCTCATTCCCAAAATTTTGCTTTTACGGGTTATACAATGTTATAAGATTGCAGTCAACCTACGACCAAAATTTTTGTTATCATGGATCTCTGCTTTTTGGGAATTATATTTCCAGTACAGTTGGTCCAGCATTTATGGACCAGGCATCAAAGTCAGTGTCATCACATTCGATTTTTTAAAAGATCTAGCTCACTACGAGGAAATGCTGATCAGTTATAAGTGATGATTAGAAAGAGCACTGCCCGAGCTATTTGCCGCACACAACTTCCCTTCATAGTTTGCCTTCAATGCACTTAAAAGATTATTTCTCCTACTGAGATACCAACTCCGGTGCTAATCGCGGAGCATCCGATTGTATCCATGAAGAGAACTTTTGTTGTTTGCAGTATGGGGCTAAACACCAATCATAACCCAGAGTTATTCAGGGTCGGAGCACTTACTAAGACACAAGCATTATAGCAACGGCTAACTTTTCATTGATGATGATTTTCCAAAAATAAACAGTTCTTTGTTGGAATCTCGCCTGCTTCTAAGACGTGATGCTAGTTTGTTCGCAGACCAGTCCAATGATTACTCAAGCTATCACCAGTGGACCTAATCTATACATACGGTATGATTTCCACCGTAGCTAAAATGCATTTTCAAAATGCTATTTTTTCATGTGACCATCCTTGGCAGATCACTGAACACCATTTGTGTTGGCACAAAGATAAAACCATGAAAATTAGTGTGATGCAAGTTTGTATCTTTCTGGCCCCTTAATGCTACATCTCTAAATTATTTTATCCTATTCGGTGTATGTTCAGAATCATCGCAGTGGGGATTAGATGCACATCTTATCAATTGTGCAAGTAAAACTTTGCTTTCTCCTTCTAGTGTCGTACTCAGCTGGTAAATTTGAAAACGCTTTATAAGACTAATTTTTTAACTGAGTTGTGGAGGTGAATCTCTATTCAATAATCTAAAAATCGCAAAATTGTAGAACATTGACACTCTTTGTGCCATTGTTTCTCACAGTGACAACAACTTGAAATACATTGATCTTCTGACTAAGCGAGAACACTATTCACTATTATTACAGTTATATTACTATTCTTAAAAGAATAATGGGACTATGCGAAATTGATGATTAGGTGGCATTTATCAGATTAGAAATCGCTGGCGCGTGTACGAGATGCCGATCGCATAACAGTGGCGGATTGCGAGGTTTGAAGACCTCCTGGGGCTGCAGAGGCATTAGATCGTGACTTGGCTCTCATCTTCGACAAAGAGTTTTCGGCTACGTCGGCACGTTCCTCGGCGTCTTCCAGTTGGTGTTGGATCTGACGATACTTCTGCAGGTTCAGGTTGGCAACTTCTTCCTAAATTTACAAGAAATTTCGTTGTATTCATTATACAAAAGTCTTTTCTCTTATTCAACTTTGCAATAATTTAGTGGCACTGATGAAAGCCGCGGGGAGCTGTTTGCATGTCAAATCTCAGAGTAGGCTTCATTGACTACGTAAGCATTGCGAAATTACGATACAATAGCTTACCGCCTCCTCAATCTGCTTTTTCTGTGTCTTCATCTTGTTCTGGAGTTTATCAATGAGATCTTGCAGGCGTCCAAAGTTCTTTTTATCTTCGTCGACCTAGAGTAGCACATGAATTGCTCATGCTCAATTTTGTAGCCTACTGCACGAAACCACACCTGGAACTGAAGTTCTCGCACTCGGCGATCTGCCTTGCTAAGATTTTTGTTGGCTTCTTGGTATCGGCGTTGTTCTCCATCAAGCTCAGATTCTACCTCACGCACGCGTTGTTCTAGTTTGGCAATCACCTAGAAAATCGTTTTTGAGGGGCTCATATGAAGATAGCTGCTATGGAATAATGAGATTTACCTTCTTGCCCCCTTTAAGTGCTGCAGCCTCAGCTTCATCAAGACGAACTTGCATCTCCTTGAGCTGTTGCTCAAGTCCCTTACGCATGCGGTCGTTATGCTGCGCATGTTCTTGTTCTTGACGAAGTTCTTCGGCCAGACGGCTGGCATCGGCCATTGCCTTCTTGCTGCGCTCTTCAGCAGCCTTGTACTCATTGAGAGTTTCATCGAGGTCAGCCTGTAAAACATAATTCCATTTGAAACGTTTTCAGATAATTATAAAACTAAATCTTACATGAATAGCTTGAATTTCTCCTTCGAGTTTTCTCTTAGTGGCAGCAAGTGAAGCAGCCTGTCCCGACAGCTCATTGTTCTGATCGCGAAAATCGGCAGCCTCGTATTCCGCTTGCTTCCTAGCCCGCTCGGCGGCTTCGTTGGAAACAAGTAGTTCTTCCTTCTCGGATTGCAGAAGAGTGGCACGTTTTTCGGCGTTGAAAAACTGTTCGCGGATGTCGTCCCGTTGTCGTTGCTCGTCTTCCACCTGGAGTTGGAGCTCCCGAATCTGTTCCTGGTATCGTTTCAGGTTTTTCTGTGCATCGGCATTGGCTTTGTTGGCGTGATCGAGAGCAATCTCCAGCTCGTTGATATCAGCCTCAAGCTTCTTCTTTACTCTCAGGAGTTCTGCCTTGCCCTTGGCTTCCGTCTCCAGTGAAGCCTGCATTGAGTCCATGGCACGCTGGTGATTCTTACGGGTGTTTTCGAACTCCTCCTCCTTCTCTTGGATGCGCTTTTCGATTTCTGAGCGGATCTGCGACACTTCAACCTGTGCTCGAAGCACCTTGCTTTCCTCGGCCTCAAGTGCAGCTTCAGCTTCATCCAAAGCATGCTGCAGCTCCTCCTTCTCGATTTCGAGACGGCGAAGGATCTTCTGCATTTCGTGCACAGATCGACCTCCTTCACCGAGTTGGTCGCTTAGGTCTTTAATTTCCTGGCTGAGACTCTTATTCTCGCGGCGAAGTCCTTCAACAACCTCGTGCAGCTCCTCCTGGACGTTCTTTGCTTTGAACAACTCGGTTGCAGTGTTGCGAGCATCCCTTTGAGCTGAGTCGAGCTCAGCAGAGAGGTCGTCGGTCTTCTTTCTCCATTCGTCAATGATCTTGTCAAAGCCTTTCTGCTTCTTTTCAAGAGCGTTAGCGAATGCGTTGGCACGCTCAACATCAACCTGAGCGTCGTCGAGGTCCCCAACCAAACGACTCCTGGTTTTTTCAAGCGAAGCGATCTTTGAATTGGCGGCGTCGAGCGCTTCCTGCAACTCGTTAATCTTCTGGGCTTGACGTCTCTTGGCATCTTCAAGCTCGTCGGCTTTGATGAGACCTTCGCCTTCAAAGCGTGCTTTCCACTGCTGAATTTCAGCGTTAGCTTTGCTAAGCTGCCGCATTACTTCGTTCTTTGATTCAATTTCCTCCTCAAGACTTTCCTGAAGTTGCTCAGCCTCGTGTTGGAAGTTCTTGGCCTGAGCAGCAAGGGTTTGACGTTCTCGAGCCTCCTCGTCAGCAGTGCGTCGGGCCTCTTCAAGTTGACTGGTCATCTGGCTCTTAAGGCGTGAGAATTGGTTCAGCTGAGACTCGGCGTCTTCAAGTTGGCGACTGATATCAGAGTTCTCGTTGTGCAAGCGTCCTTTGAGTGAAATAAAGTCTTGCAGTTGTCGAGACTGGTCATCACATTTGGACTGAAGCTCTGTGAGCTGAAGTTCAAACTGCTTTGCAAGTTTTTCGTTGTTCATCTTGGCGGACGTCTCAGCGTCAAGTTGGGCAGCAAGCTCTTCTGCTTCCTGTTGCGCCTGCAGCCTTTCCTTCTCGATCTTAGCCTTTTGCTTCTGTAGCTGATCGAGTTGGTCGGTGAGCTCAGCAACGGCGTCAGTGTGCTTCTTTCTGAGCCCACCAAGTTGGTTCTCATGGTTCATGTTGGCCTCCTCAAGGTCGCGGCGTAGTTTGGCGAGTTCAGCTTCGCGCTTTTTGTTGAGCTCAACCTGAGCAGCGGTGGCGCCTCCTTGCTCATCAAGGCGATCTCCGAGTTCTTCGAGTTCGCGCTGAAGGTCAGACTTAGCGCGGTCGGCCTTGGCACGAGATTGCCGCTCACTTTCGAGTTCTTCTTCGAGTTCAGAGATGCGGCTCTGTCCCTCCTTGATCTGTCGTTGGAGTTTGCTTACCAGAGCTTGTTCGTCCTCCAGCCGGCTGCTAATGGAATGTAATTCACTCTCCTTTTTCTTTAGATTGTTTTCAAGATCGTGACGTTGACGTGCTGCCTCGTCGATGTTTTCTTGGGCAATCTTCAGCTCACCTTCTACCTTTCTCTTCTGCTTGTCAAGATCAGCGCGAGATCTTTTTTCTCGTTCTAGATTGTCTTCGAGATCATCAAGAGTTTGCTCCAACTTAGCTTTCACTTTGTTGGTATGGTTCGACTTATCCTCTTCGGACTGAAGGTCCTCCATTAGTTTACGGTTGATCTCCTCTTGATGCTTCTTCTCCTTGTTGAGTTTTGCGACTGCTTCATCTTGCTGTTGCATTTCATCTTGGAGAGAACGGATCTGGTGGTCCTTGGATTGTTTCTCGGACTCAGACTTCCTCAAGCTCATTTCGAGTTCTTGAATTTGTTTTTTCAAAGACTCAAGTTCTGATTCCACCTTCTTCTTTGCGCGCTGGACGTCGGCGTTGCGATCTTCTTGATCGGCAAGGCGTTCATTTAACTCCTAAACAAAACATTTTAATTATTGTCGTGACTGAAGAAAGAATTGTAAACTAACAGCAAGTTGCTTATCGGCATCTCCCTTCAGAGACTGCAACTTAGCGAGGCGTTCTTCAGCATCTGAGAGTTGTCCCTTAGTGCTTTCGAGGTTAGTGAACAAGTTGTTCTTTTCTTCCAACAGCTTCGTGGAACTATCCTCGAGCTCCTTTCGTAGCTTCTCTTCCCTAGCCAAGCTCTCTTCAAGTTGTTTTACCTTTTCGTTGATCTTCTCCAGCTCTTCGGCTTCCTTTCCTGCCTTGAGCATTGGCTTGACTTTTCCGTATAGTTTGAACCATTCCCAAGTACGCAGCGTACACCATGAGCGAATATTGCGCTGGACGATGAGCAGACCAGCGCGCTGTTCTACACGTCGCTTGCGATCGACTTGTCCAAGGTACCAGCGAATCTGACCTTGGAATCCGGTCATGATGATGGCTAGCTTTTCGTCGCGTAGATCCTCAAGGTGGGCCAATACTCCGGCTTTGAAGAACACTTTTGTGAGACCAATACGGAACATCTCCTCAGTGACCGCGCCTTCATTCACTAGTTTTGACATCATGGCTTCTGCGCACTTCTTCTTGTCTTCTTCGGACTTGGCTTCCTTGGCGGCGAGAATAGCATAACGCTGCACGAAATCGGGGTGAAGAGTTCTGTTGGGGAAGCCTTTGCGACAAATACGGATACCCTCGAGTACACCGTTGCATGTTAATTGATTAAGCACAAGTGCTGCATCAATTACTCCGGAAGCCTTCTTCTCGTTGGGAATGATACAACGGATAAAGTGGGGATGGGTCTTGTTCAGCATACTCATCAAGTTGTTCAAAGACTCGCGATACAGCATAGAGACAGTCATAAACGAGCCGGACTTTCCCTTCTTTTTGCCTCCGCCACCAGGCTCTGCAACTGGCAAGATTAATCTGCAAATTTTTAAAGACTATTGAAAGTCGAACTGACCTTTGGCCTTGACAGCAGCTTCTTCTTGGGTGGTATAATCTTGCCAGATCTCCACAAGCAAATCGTTTCCTTTGGACTGTTTCATAACGGACACGACTGAGTCGTTCAGAGGATCCTTGTTCTTCTCCAGCCAGTTGGTCACATTGTATCTCACAGTTCCAGCGTAGTGACGCATGGCAAAGTGGGCTTCGGCCTGCTTTCCCTTTGGAGGTTTAGGCTTTTCGAAGTTTGGGTGTTTACCGAGATGTTGCTCGTTCAGTTTCTGGGCCAGAGTCAGGTCAGTAGCCTTTGGTACGATACACTCTTCATCAAGCATGGAAATGATACCAAGGGGCTAAAACAGCAATTGAAGACTTGAACTTTCATTAAATCGTGCAGAATTGTACCTTCTCAATCAGTTCGATACAAGCTTGCAGATCGAGACCGAAATCGATGAAAGTCCACTGAATACCTTCGCGGGCGTATTCTTCTTGTTCAAGAACGAACATGTGATGATTGAAGAACTGCTGCAGTTTTTCGTTTACGAAGTTGATCCACAGCTGTTCGAACGAGTTGAACTAAAATATTTTGATTTTTTCAAAATCTAAGAAAAGCTCATGGTTCCACTTACGTCGAAAATTTCGAAACCAGCAATGTCAAGCACACCGATGAAATAGTCACGCGAGATTCCTTGCTGATCTAGGGTAAGGTTGCATTTCTTAACAAGCCAATGGAATACACGAGCATAGAGGCCCTTGGCCATAGCTCCAGTGGCCCAGTTGACCTGCTCCATGTTCTGTCCTTTGTTAACCCATTCGGTTCCAACTCTTACACGGGGCTTAGTTAGAGCCTTGATGAATTCCTCGTTAGACAAACCGTACATGCTAGCGGCTTTCTCGGCCTCTTCAGTACCATCTGGCTCAGCCTGCTCTTCACGGGGGCGCTGCTTGAACTTCATGTTACCCATATGCATGAGTGCGGCCATAAGACGGTAACAATTCATCTTTTCTTCTGCCGAAAAGTTCAAGATGTCGAACGCCTCATCGGTCATTTGGAACTCCTCTTTGTCGTTGACCCCATCAATTGATAGCTCAGCCTGAGCAACAAACCAGTAATCTTTGAGAGGTTTGTCGAGTTCAAGAGCCTTCTTCAACTCGGGTTTGTAATCAGAGAAAATTTGGTAGAAGATGTGGTAGCAACGCTCTCCAGGAGCCTGACGAATTACACGAGATTTTTCGAGAAGATAGTGTTCGATATCGCAAGAAGCGAGACGTCCGGCCTTTGAGAAGTGAATCCGAATGAATTTTCCGAAACGAGAAGAGTTGTTGTTACGGACAGTCTTGGCATTGCCGAACGCCTCCAAGACGGGGTTAGTCTGGACGATCTGGTCTTCCAGGGTGACCTTCTTCTTTCCTTCACCCGCGGCTGCGCCTTCTTGTTGACTGGCACCAACGCTGGCGAAGTAGGCAATTACCTAAAGCATTCAATTATAGGGTGAACATTTGCTCAAGTTGCAACCACCCACTTTCTTGGTGTTTTCAGTCTTTCCTGCTCCAGATTCTCCTGTGATAAGCATAGACTGGTTCTCATGATCTTGAAGCATATTTCTATATGCTAAGTCAGAGACGGCGAACAGATGAGGAGGCATTTCGGTTCTTCTCTTGCCCATGAACATCCTTGCCACGGATTCAGTGTAAATTGGAAGACGTTTATACGGGTTGATCACAACGCAGAAGAGACCAGAGTAAGTCTGAAAGAATCACTACACATTCATATTCTGTGACACTGTTAATCCTTGTTCATTCAATTACACTTTATATCTCTTTTTGCTATGCGTAAAACATCGCATTCGCTCAACATATGCTGCACGTTGAGGTAAGATCGAGAGCTAGATCATTTGCGCGAATAGTGTAATCCCAAGAGGAAGTGAGTAACAGCAGTCCAGCTACCGAGAATCCCGTCTACGTCTGACAAGGCCACAAGGCTTCTTAGCTGTTATCTTTTTGCTTGTACAATGACTGTCATGGGAAGAATTGTATGATTCAAAGTTACTTACGTAGATAAGCATGGCTGCGTAACGAGAACGCAAGTTGTGAAGGACTGATGCATCGTTAAGGAAGGTCAAGTTGGACATGTCCTCGGTTTTCTCATATTTTGGAGGATTCATCTCCTGCACGAGCTCCTTCTTGATTGTCACCTGCAATGAATTACGGACTTAAGGGTCATCTTTTTTGCACGTCCTTTCAGAGATCCTCTTCCTATGATCTGGGCTTTACAGTAAGAAATTACATTTCAGTCCAATCTGATTTTTTATAGGAAACTCCACAGTTGTGGATCCGCATTACAACGTACGCCTGCGGCGGCACCCACGACTCGTGAGGAAAAACCCGCAGCTGTTGGCATACACAACGATCAAGAGACCGAGGATCTCTTCTCAGAGAGCGCAATGAGTGCGACTTAATCTATAGGAGAATAGTTAATATAGCAAACCTCATTTCCACGGGCTGTAACAATGGTGACGGTATCTCCCTTAGTAGAGGTGATTTCTCCAGCGACGTACCCATCTTCCGCATCGGGAACCCAACAGTTCTTCTTCGAGTCATATGGTTTGGATTGATCCTGAAATAGTTGGTATTCTTTGCTATTCTCAATGCTATGAAGGTATTGTGCAAGCTTATAGAACTTAAAAAGCACGATCAGAAGTAATTTTAGATGAGACCCGATGAGATGATCCGAAACGGTAGATGTCTTGGAGAATATTTGCAAGAATCTTTCTGCAGTAAGGAACATTGAGCTATTTATATAGCATCTAACTCGCGTCCTCGTAACATAATACAAGTCATTAAACATTTTAAGCTTCTCTTTTATTACAGTTGAACTCAATATATAATCCGCTTTTCGAAATAACCCCAAATTTTTCGAAGAATTCTTCAAGCAACAGAATGTTTTAGGATTGGGACGACTAAAGTTGCGGATACGCAAAGGTGTTGCGTTAGTTTACTGTCTACCCATTATGAACTCGGGAGAAGAGTTTATAGCTTAAGGCTCGAAAAGAC
>UYYB01000005.1:0-10109 GCA_900624965.1 Strongylus vulgaris
TTTTTTTTGTGCAAGGAGAAGGCTTTGGATCACGTTTTAACCTTTACTGATTGATTCTGTTTTGGACGGCGTTGAGGATGACTATCTACAAGATGAGCTGGAGATGTTGTCAACCAGCGCTCGTGGTAGAGGCATGGGCCGAGGAGGAGGACCGGGTCGACGAGTACCAAAACTTGGTCTGCTTTTTGTCAAGACCCGTTTGAATAGTTTACAATGGCCATTTTGCTAGGAGTTGGCGGTTTTTTTGTAAAAATACCGCGGCATCGATTGCTGACTATGGAAGAGGAAACACAAGACGAGGATGGTAATAAAAAACAAAAACGTCCCCGAAAACCGCGTCGGAGTCAATTAGAAGACGCATATCCTCCAGCTATACAGGTAGTTTTTAGTGAGCCCTTTACAGATCTAGTGCTATCTAAGATGTCCTTCTTTGTTCAGGAAGGCTTTTTTGGAATGCGCCCTGTTGAAGGCAAAGCACTTATTGATGCCGTAGTGGAAGAACCATCATTAGCTGAGTATGGTAGAGGGAGAACAACCACCACTACTGAAGCAGGGAGTAGCGGTCATGAATTGTCGCACGAAGCCACTGAACAGCTAAAAAATGATTTAACGGAGGTGATTTTATCAGTTTCATATTTCGCATGTTTATAATTTCAAAACAGGTGGACATTCTCAAAAATCTGGACATTGGTGATCTTGGTGATGTAGATATTGACAACATGGACATGGATTTCACTAGTTGGATGGAAGATGACGAGGATGACGATTTTGATGACAGCTTGAATGGTATTTTTTTACGACTTAAGCTCCGATATTACGAACAGCATAATTGAATGGCGAATACACTGTTTTTCTTCATCCTTGCTTACACAAGCTCGTCCTTTCTGCAGTTTATTTTAACTGTTTTACAGTAATTCGAAATAAGAAAGCTCTTATAAACAACTATTGGTGTACTAATTTCTCTAATTCCTATGCGTCCATAGCCTTTCGTAAAGCTAGATATCTTTCCAACATATGCAAGCAACCATATTATCATTTATCAGTTTCTTTCTTATTATAGGTAGATTAGTTAATTTCAAAACAATCTGGTGTATTCAGATGCATTCGACATTGTAAAGGCGGATGGTTTCGAGCCAACCACCAACAGTGACTCTACGTCTGCACCATCTTCTGCTGCTCCAACAGGCCCAACGAGTCAGTCATCTTTAAGAGCTAGAAATTAATCTTGTTCATATAGCCTTCTTTGTTAAGTTTCTTCATGTGGTTATCGTCTTTGTTTCAGCATTTCCCAATGATGTATCAAGTAACAACGTGACCCCTGCTCCGACAACTCCATCCTATATCATCCCGAATACAACTAAATCTCTATCGAGAAGCAGTAGTCAAATGGACGGAGTAGAGAAGAATAATCCTACGACGGAAAGGTGAGTAAAGCGATTTATTCTGGAAAGAGAAAAATACTGCAATCGTTTAAACACTAACATACATTTTCTTACATTTTCTCTTTAATATGGATTAATCGTTTTCGTTATAGGTGGGAAGAAGATGAGCCTCTAGGCAGTCAGGCAACAAAAGCAGCTGTGCTTTATGCAAATGAAAGGCACGCCTATCTAAAGGTGAATAAATTGTAAACGTTGTTCCATAACACTTGGCAGTCTTTCTTGCTTCCTTTTACATTTGCTGATGTTTGTGTGCATGTTTCTTATTCATTTTCTTTGATGCGGCTAACTTATGCGTAAATGAACAAACTATGATTTTATCACCCAGTTCTAAAATATTCTCTTTCTTTATTTATCAAATTTTCGATGAATATTGTGTAGCACTGGACCATTTTGTTTTTTTAGGAGAAGTATCCCGATTGGAACGATCGTGTAAAACATATTCAGCGCCTCTGGCGTGTCCTAGACACTGAAAACAGACAGGATTTCGTGAGCAGAGCAAGAGAAAATCGCGCCAATCGCGGAAAACAACCAAGAATGAAGCGTGCAGGAGTAAGTATTGCGTGGTTGTCTATGGCTTGTAAATTACCACTTTATGATTTTTTTAACAGCAGCAACAACAACAGCAATCGTCCTCCGGCGTTGATGAGCGGTTCAAGGTCCCAAACATACCGGGTGGTGGCCAGATGCGACCAGATTATTTTCATCCTGAAATGGGAGCCCAACCGAATCAAGATGTTCCCGTTCAACAGATACGCTCCACGGCTCATCTAACACAACCAGTACGAAAGTTTGATCATTTGGGGCTAAAGTATTTTGTGCCACCAAACAGTAGTTTTACAACAGAGTTTCGCTTTCACTTAATCTATCAATCTTAGGTTCTCGAGCAGTATGAGCTAATGCGGACACGAACGCTCGATCTGCAGAAACATCAGCAAGTATGTTTTGAGCTTGAATTTTTTCCACTCTCAATGATAATCTTCTTTGAGTAAAAATATAAGTGAAACTTCGTGTACTTTCCTTCTAAATACCTTTGTCAGGTCATCGAATCGGACTTGAACAGGATGCGAAAGCAAAAGAAGAATCTTGCTGCTAAACGCCGTCAAATGATGAAAAGTGCTGGAACTGATGCTGACGGTAAACAGATTCCGGTAAGTGGGTCAATCGCAAAGTGTTGAAACTTCTTTAAATCAGTCATTAGGATTCTCATGATTTCTTTGCTTAGGTCGATTTGAATGAACAGGATCGAATGGCTCTACAGGCTTTATTAGATCAAATCCCTGCCAGACAAAAAGTATGTGTTTTACATTATATTTATTTGTGCCCTCTTTGATCGTCATTTTCATTGATTATCGAACGCATTGACAACCGCAAATCACGGGTGGATCTCGCCTTCCTTTGGAGTGTGGGAGTCACACCTATCTGATCGCATTGTGTCGCTCAATTTTGAACTTTTATAGATTTGTAATCTGTTCAACAGTTGATTTATTTTGAGATCAATCTAGTGCATGGAAAAGCGCGTTGTCCCTAAGCGCTAGACCGTAAACAATGCGCGATCTCCGTAGGTCTATGTATAATTCTTGCTTTTTCCAGGACTTGGAGTCGTGTAAGCGTGATCTGAAGTCTCATTTGGCAACTGTTTATGAATTTGAGCACAAATGGAACATTGTTCGCAATGTTGAACCTGGAGACGCCATGCGCATGGCTATGGCCCAGCGAGGTGTGGCTGGTCCAGCTATACCTGGTGGTCCCATCGTTGCTCCTCCTGGTCAACCGCTTCCGTCACCAACAACAATGGGCGGAGCTCCTCCTCAATTCCATTCTCATTTGGCAGGAACTTCTCCTCAATTTCAACAAATGCGCGTGCCTCAGCAGATGCCTTATGGGACTGTTTGCGCCCCACCGCCAGAGGTGCAAAGAGCTCCGATGCAGGTAGCTTAGTTTAGAATGTGACAATGTAGATCAAGTTCTTATTTTGGATTATGCTTAAAACACTGGAAACTATAAAGGTTGAAATTGATTAAGGATGTATATTGAGCAAACCATCTCCCAATGTAGTCCTTGGAGTACCTTCGAGTAACAGCTAAAGCGACTTTTTCTAAACGATCTTTCCGCCCTTTTGCGAATTTTTAAGTGATAAGATAGATGTTCTCTGTGTTGTAAAATGATTTACACTTCTGTTCCTTGTATGAAAACTTCACCTTCAGGTTGCTCGGTCAATGTGGACACGTATGCCAGCTCCAGTGCTTGGCGGCATACACTATGAACGTCTTCAAACCCCATTTGAAAAAGAGGTTTGTTTTTTCTTTTTTGTGAGGAGGTATTTCTACTCTTCTCTTTCACAAGTTTGTCTCATGCATTGTTCAGGTGTATGAATGTCTTGATGACGTAGTAAGCAGGGTATCCGTTCATTTCGACGGTCGCGATTTCGCTCGCGAGGGACTTGCTGGGCAAGGTATGCTGAAACGTCTGCTCGAGCCTGCTATGGGGCAACAAATGCCACCTATGGGCTCTGCAGCAAATCCAGGAACATCGAATCATCTCATGGAGCAGCTAGAACCACCGAGGCCGAAAAAGAAGCGCACGCAGCAGAAGAAGGTATCATAAACATTTTTGATTTATTTTTGTAACAGTATCTATTTTCAGTTTGAAACATTGGGTATGGGGAACGAATACGATTTGATGGTAGAAAGAGTAAATACTCAGCTACGACTTTGTGAGCAGTTGCCTAAACGGGCGTTAGAACCTGCACCACGTAACCCTGGTGCCGCTTTTGCTACTATGGGAATCAGTGATCTTCCTGATCGTCGCGGTAGATATTTGTCAAACTTTTATCGACTCTTATCTCCATGTGAATTTCTTTGCTGCAGTGTATATCATTCCTATGCGAGATTGATAATATATTCAGACAAGCGTGCTCTGGTTGGAAATGAGTTTGGTAACTTATCATTATCCTTTGTTGACGATTACTACACTGGCTCTAGTCGTGACATTGGAAGCTTAGAAATGTCCAGCCTTTCAATGTCGGACCTCGCACCTCAGGCGAATCTTTCGGCACTTTTGGGGTAAGCTATGGATCTCCAAACCTAGTTAGTTGGAGTCTTGACAATTCATTGCAGAATGTCACCACCTCCGGTTTATGATATGGTTGTTGATGCCGAGGACGCCGCATACGGCACGTTTGACCAGTGGGTGGTATTCGCTCATGCGCTGGATCGACAACCATCTGCAGATCATATGCGTGTTGCGAGCAAGTTGCCAGAGTTCACTATCCCACTTGAACCTCGTCGAAAAGTCTTTGATATGGTACAAACCTATACTTTTGTTAGATTCACGGTAGTATCTACCATGCCTGTTTAGAAACCAGAAACTTTGGAAGAAGTTGAAGTTTCTTTGGTCGTCAAAGAGGAGTCAACAGTCCCTCCAGGAATGGGAGTAGCTGCTTTATTCGAACAACTGCGGTCCATTCTCGGAGTACAGCAAAATATCGATTATCAACTTGATACGCCACCCCTGTCACCGGAGGCGTCTCTGAGAGGTAATTTCTGCTATGGGTATCGTCTCAAATGGATATTTACCGTAGATTTTGTTTTGTGCCTCCTATTGCTATTGTATTTAACAGTAAGACTAATTCACAACCTTGCGGTTTTCCTTTTCAGCTGAGAATATTGATAAGGTGAAACGTGAGCCAGTGGAGCCAACTGCACCAGTTTGCGGTGGAAGATGTCGCGCTTGCGATAGAAGTATGGAAGCAGTACTCATACAACAGACAATGAGCCAGCTGGGTTTGACACCTACTGATGACGAGGTTTTTCTCAGAGACCAAATGAAGCAGTGCTTGATTGACTATGCTCTCTTTCAGAAGGATGATACTGTTTGCTTCTGCTCTATGAAGTGTTATTATCAGTTTGTCGCCGCTAGCAAGGTTTGTCTCCGTAATTCTCAATATAGCTCGAAAGGTATCTGATTGTGTGTGCACCGATAAGTTGATTATCCAGGTTGCTTTGTCCCCAGATCAGCTTACAGCAGCCGAATCACATGTTGATGAAGATACCCTTGCGAAACTGAGGCAAATCAGTGCTGAGAGTTTTGCGAAATGTATAAATCAGGGGAAGGTAAGCACGCTTCTTCCTGCTCACTTTATCACTATCTTGAGTCGCATAAAAAGCTGTTTTTACAGATGCGAATGGATCTTCCACCAGCTCCAGCTGTTCCTCCTGATGCCTTCTTGACATCACCGCGCGATACCCGCTATGTCATGGACGAGGGTAGAAGGGACAACGTGCAGGTAAGATCAAATTTTCACATTTGGTCGTGTTTGATTAGAACGTTGCAGATCATCCGTGTTGCCGATTTGGCAAGCGTCCATGATGTTTCACAACGTAAAGACCCAGGTCGCAGTCCTGGTGATGACTGGAAGACATACAATCGCGATTTGTTGCAGTCATTTTATAAGATTCAGCAAACAAAACATGTAAGTAGAATGCAACAGTTCTAAAGATTTTTTGCTTTATTCATTTGATGCGTGCTTTTCCTTTCACGGTTAATCTATGTTCTCTCTAATCTGTTGGAGTTATTCATATGCATGTTTTATGTATACGGCTTCAGGAGTTAGCTTTGTCACCAAAAATGGGTGTCGGTTTGGGCCCTTCATTCGAACTTGACCGTCGTGTTTGTGTTCTTTGCGGTGGAATAGGTGATGGAGATCCTGCTCTTTGTGGACGGCTTCTCAACTTAAGCGCAAACCTATGGGTTCATGTCAACTGTGCGATGTGGAGCACAGAGGTAAAGAGACGTTATCTTGATAAAGTGTTTCTAATATGTCAACTATCAGCCTTGGTAACTGCAGGTTTTTGAATCCTCTTCTGGAGCTCTTCTTCACGTTGATCGCGCCATAGTCCGAGCAGCTGGAGTCATCTGTCACCTATGTGGACGTGTGGGAGCTAGCGTCCAATGCCACAAGGTTGACTGCAACGTCAATTTCCATCTACCATGCGCGGCTAAAATCCAAACTGCCAAGTTCATCAAAGACAAAGTGAGCAAGCTACTTATGTTTGATACCCCACAATTTTGAATACTCCGACAAACAATTCTTGTAAATAGTATGGCGGAGATTTCTTGATCCTTTAAATTGTAGCTCATTTTTGTTGTTAACGCAATCTTATAATATCTTGTTCCAGACTTTTTTCTGTACGAAGCATCCTGAGATTAGTCCTGATGTCATGGTCTCATCACTAGAGGCTCTCAGAAGAATATACATAGAAAGGGATGAAAACGCCTTGTTGTCGCGGCTATTCGATTTATCCGATTCTACTACGCGTTTATGCCTTCGATTAGGTGCACTGTGCTTCTTTCAAGTCGGACAGCTCCTTCCAGAGCAACTAAAGACGTTCCACAATCAAACTCACATATTTCCTGTAAGTTTTGAGTAGCCGACTAATAAATTTTGAGAGCACTTTTTTTTAGAATGGATACCATGCATCGCGCTGGTTCTGGTCGGCAAATGATCCAAGAACACGATCATTGTATAACTGTAGGATCAAAGATGTTGATCATAGACCGAAATTTGTCGTATCATGTGGAGATCGTACGTATGAGGGCGATAGTGCAACAGGCAAGTCGTCTTGTTCCCTTTCTGAATACTTCTTATACACCTCACCTTTACATTTTGCTCCTTGCAAAGATTGAGAATTTACAAGAGACCCGATAATTGTGGTCTACATGGTATGTTTTTCAGCAGCATGGTCGGAAATAATCACAGCTGTGGAACGAATGCGTGCAAAAGCAGACGCATTGCGTTTCTTTGCCAAAGGTATCCAGGGAGAGACGTTGTTTGGTTTAAATGAATCCGCGATAAGCAAGATCACTGAATCAGTAAGTGTTTCCAAACAGTTTCTCATTCGAATGGTTTAATTGATATTTAAAGTGCAAACAATATTCTTTTCGCTTGATTGGTGCAAATAGGAATGGTTAGATGGTCTTCCTTCACCCATTTCAGTAACTAAGTAAGTAATTTTTTCAGCTACCCGGTGTTGATGGATTATTCACGTACACGTTCCGCCATCCGGGCAGCCCTTTACTCGATCTACCTCTAGCTGTCAATCCATCTGGATGCGCCCGTTGTGAGCCAAGATTTCGAACTCTCATAAAACACAAGCAGCGTGCACTCGCAAGTGCGCCATCTAGCAGGCAAGAAAAGTAATGGTTCAAAAGTAGCTAGTTTTGTCAAGTGAAGTGCTTTTTCTGGCGACATCCCCTTATCTGGAATAATTTAGCCGATCAACACAAGACATTGCGTCAAGTAGTAGTAGCGGACGAACAAGAGGACGTGTCGGATCGTCTTTCACGGATGAGTTGGCCAATGCTCAAATGCGAGCCATGTTGCAAGCCTCTGGTATTGGAGCTGAATGGGCATTGGTGAGTGTGTGCTTGAGGTTTTCATTCATTGCCTGTACAATTTTCGGCAGTTGTCAGCTCTTTCCTGTTCGTTGTTCTTGGTATTTTATTTATAATGCAGCTGCGACTTATTAAATTGGTTTCAATAGTAACTGAAAGTCAGTTAATTCCAAATTACGATTTTTACGTTTTGTCATGATTAATTCCCAAAATCGAAGCCTAAATCAGTTTTTTTTTTCAAAATCGAGACCTAGCGACATTCAATTTGTGGTCGAAAATTGAGTAGGGTCCACGTTCTGTTTGTTTTCTTTGTGGTTGCTTGTATGCAAATGTTGTTGTTGCTAAGGAGAGAGGGAGGGGGGACGAATATGCTTCTTCGAATAAATTGATTCGTACCAGTCACATACTCAAAAAATATATTTGGATTTTTATTAGTCGAATACTGGGGAAGATGCATGTAGATTATTCGAATAGTCGAATTTTGAAATCGATATTCAATATTCCCACAAGATAAAAAGAACTTTTGCAGACAAAGGGGCGACGTACGACGCCTTTGAGTTTCGAGCGTGTTTAGCTGTTTTTGCAGCCATGGAGGGTTTGTGAGATTATAGTGTTTCTTTACCTTTTCTTTTTCAGGCAAAAAGTATCAGCTGATTATCTAAGCAGGTATTTGGTGGGGCAAGGTAATTTTGTTAAACCTAAATGAGGAAAATCAAGCCATTTTCAATCGTTGTTCATAAATGGAAAAAGCACTGTATAGGTTATGCACCGTAAGATCACTTCCTTAAAAAGAAGGTAATCTGTGGTGAGCCACTTAATCGAGCGCTATCTTGGCTGAAACAATGAATTACGCAAAGAAGGATGCAATGGTAACAGCAAACTTTCATGCAAATTGGACGAAAAGCTCTCACAAAACGAAATGATATAAGAAAAGACAATGGAAGAAGCGAAAAATGACGAGACTGCATAAACTACGAAGATGCGAAGAATCGCGAGAATTATCCACGAGAATAGTTGCTGGAGCATTTGTCTATTTACCATAGGCGAGAATGAGATAGGCAAGAAACACCTGCTTAATAATCAGCTTGTATTTTCTGCCTGAGGAAGAAAAGAAATCTGAAGAAATACTATTAAAACTCACATACTAGATTCAGATTGGCCGGCTCTTACAACGCTTATAAGCGCAACAAGAATCGGCGGATCGAAGGTGCGTTACTGCGCCGAAGTCACCATCATTCTGGGGTTCCGTTCTCATCTTTTCGGCACCTTGCTTCTGGGAACTCCATATAACCTGAAGAAAAAAAGCGAGTCAAAGTCGGAAGAAAAAAGTGAAGGGCTGGGATAGAGCCGATTTGCGCCAAATCGGTACTTAACAGGGGGCTGCGGCGCAAATGCCACCCCCGCACCCCCTTGATCGGCCGATTCTTATTGCGCTTATAAGCGTTATGAGGGTCGGCCTATCTGATTCGGCCGATCCTTATGAAGTATGGAGATATCTCCAGAGAAATCAGCGCGCCGCCCCTTTGTCTGCAAACTTTTTTGGTGTTAGGAATGGACTACATTCGAGTCCGAGTAGTTTAAAAACTTTGATCTCAATACATTTATTCACATATACCTGTGAAATCACCCAATGTTTGTTTGTCCGAACAATGGCCATCGACTATGTTTGAGATCGAATATCCATGTTTGAGTGAAATATTCAAACAACTTTGTTGCAGAAAATCTGTAATTTTCGCAAAATCGCTCTTATTCGAATAAGACTATGCGGCATGTCCGATTATCAAATGTACAGTGGATTGAAGAGTTGAAAATTTGGGGTTACTGTTCAACTTCGAATTCGAATAAACCTTAAAATAGCGTTATAATATTTTTTCGCTTAAATATCGCCACGATTGAATATACGCTGTGCGTATCATTGCTTGTAGCTGTCAGCAATTCGCCGCGCGCTCTGCTGCCGCTGGTGCACGCTGGGGATCACAGAACTCTCCCACTCTTGTTCCCCTTGTTAGATCTAGTTCTCTCATGGGTCTAGTACCAAGGCCATTATGATTCCTGAAGGTAATGCAGACTCATTTTTCTTTTAGGACGCAGTAAAAAGACTTGCAATCTACCGTTGTTTCATCGTCAGATCGTGAAAAGAGTTGCACTTTATTCACTGCCATTCGAATCATTTGATTGGAGTAGCTATGTAATTTGTTAACACTGTCGCTGTTCTTCTCTTTTCAACTTCTCATCTGGTGTGTTAGTTTCTTATCTATAGAAACAATTTTTTTT
>UYYB01094431.1:25334-35696 GCA_900624965.1 Strongylus vulgaris
TTGCCGCTCTGCAAATAGTGAAGGCCAATATCAAAATATTCCTCTACAGGCAATCGGAGGTTCACATCTTATGGACAAAAAGAGAGTTGAAACTAGACTTAGGATTGACAAGACTTTGTTGGCTAACAGATTAGACAATTTCAATCAAATAAATAAGCTAAGCCGCGAAAAAAGTATTCAACACCACATCATAAATCGATTGCAAGTCTGTGCAGAAACATGTACAAAACATGCTAACATAAAGTGATGCTATTGCAAATTACTGCTTTCCAAACTGAAAACCTACTAGTGGTCAAGTTGACGGATCAAATAAAAAGCGCTTATAAACTAAAGCATTTCTGTGATTGTCTTTTGCAAAAGTTTTCTATTTAAAGATTGAGTGTGTAATCCAGGCCTCAGCGGGAGGTCTCCGGAGAGCAAGCTGGAATTCGTTTGTGTGCAAAAAGCAAAGGGTTATCGTAGGGATCCGGGGTGAAGCCTCGGAAAAATCCGAGAAATTATAAGCGCGATGCTCGAATACCTTGAGGGTCAAAGTTTACCGTACTAATACCCCTAAGTTTCTCTGCAGGCAAAGGTGGCAATCCTTTTGGGCATCCTGCCACGTCGTTGTTGAAGAAATGGAAGAATTTGCATAAGATTTTTACCATATGCCAAGTCATGTTGAAAGAATGAAATTCAGATTACCTACCATCTCAGTTTTGCTGTTATGCTCATCTTCCATGATAAATATCAGTGTTGATGAACCTCATCTACTAGCAGCATACAAGCATACGGCCTTAAATGTATAGTTTTCCCCTTTACACAGCTCCTAGTAATTCAATACATACTTGACTATCTCTCGCAAACCTGCCCGAAGAAGGTTCAAGATTGTTGCAGAGAGGGCGTTTGCGCGGGAAATTTAAGCAACATTTTGGAAATCATTCAAGTTTTCTAAGCGAATAGGCGATGAACAGTCACCAAAATTGGATGTGAGACGCGCAACAAAGACTAAAAGATTTATTTGAAAAATTTTTGAGAAATTATGAGAATAAAAAATTGTCGGACTTTTTTAGGTCTTCACGGAGACCTACGGGAGACCTCCGATTAGCATACACATAGTTTTCCAGCTCATTTGACAAACATGGTAGACCCGTTAAGCTAACCAATGGTTGTATAGCTCAAAGCAGTTGCTTGCATTTCTACTGGGGCCTCATATAAGTTTGGTTCCCCTAAAAACGCGTTTTCTTCAAGCGTCCACTAGAAGTTGACGCACTAGCGCTGTCAACAACGTATCACTTAACATTGATCTCAGGGGACAAAACAGAAGATGTTATTACAATCAGACTAATTATATTCACAAAAATTTCCAAAGTGCAGTTTTCTTAGCAGCGACGCAAAATTTTGAGAGGTAATGAAATTTTTTACTGATATGCTTAAAATTGTATGTAAGTGTTCGTATTCCCTTTTAAAAATGCCGCAAATGGAGAATGCATTGTGGAATGATTATGGATGACGAGAAGATCAGAGTGAAAATTGTAGCTAATATTTACAATAGTAGCATGAAGGTCAGCCGAGAAACGGGTCTTGTGAAGTCGAGGGCATCTGGGAAAGCTTTGATTGCACTTCTAATAGATTTCTCCTTTTTTTTGAACTGTCGCGAGGAGTCGCATGACTCAATGATGCTCTTTAGAGTTGTGGTAACCCGATTTTCCCAGAGAATTATAGAGAAGACGTCCAAATTGCTGTGTCTCCAAGAAATGTTTACTTTGCGGACCACTTTCTTTTACGCGGAAAGTAAAGCGTTTTGCGAAGGAGGTGATGATCCTATAAGATTGTGAAAGGGCAACATATACGCAGTCAACCTCACTATGTTGTTATCCTTTGCTTCGGTTTAAGAAATCATTGGTCATGCCATCATGTCAAAGAGAACATCTATATGCCGACTACTTCAGTGCTGCGTTGTTCTCAAATCAGTTCTTGCAAGTAGCATTCAACAGGCAGCACCTTCTCGTCTCGGACAAAACAACATTTTACTTTTTTTGCTTTAAACCTTCACGCATGCCAATACGAAATATATCATGCGCTATAGGTATTGGGTTATCGGCAATTTTACGCCGTTTTTTTCCAATAAAATTGGAAATTTAACACAATCATATCTCGTTAGGAAAATGGATCGTGCTCTACAATATCAGCAAATGCCCTTTTTGCTATTGCGTGACTGAAAATTCTCCAATACTGATCAAGAACAAATCCGTTGCGCACAGAGGGATTCACTGTGGACTACGTTAGTAAACAGGTCAAATTACAAAATACGCTGTAGGTAGACTAGAGGGGATTTCGTTTCACACGAAAATGTCCTAATGCAAAATTGTGTAAAGTAAACGAAGGAATGTCCAAAGCCAATAATCTGCCAGGGAAGGATATTTAGTTTATTCTGTGCCTATCTTGCAAATTGATTCCACTAAAATAGATATGATAGTTGAAATAAGTATATTAAATTACACTAATATTTAGGCAGATCAAAACACTAATCTATCGAACCTGCCCATCTATTTGTTGAATAAAGGTTATAGTTGTTAAGTTTCAGCAAACTTTTTGGTATTTCTTTTTTCTCATAACAGCTATATGACTTCTGCCCGAGCATCCACCCCCTCGAACTATTCGCAAATGATGGCAGATATTTATTCCAAAAACAAGTGTCGCGATTAAGTTGAGATTCAGCAGAGAACAGGCTTTAGTTCTATAGACGACAAAGACAAAAGTGACTTCTTATTTTTATAATTTTACTTAGACGGTCCGAGATATATTCTTGTAAATTTAGAATCAAAGCTGGCGAAGTTTCGACGCTTTTCACTATCAGTGTTTTTCTAGCAAATGCACCATTTCTTCGAATGTATTTTTTCAATTTCTCATTCATTTATTCATTATCTGTCAAAGAAAAGAATAATATGACAAAACAAAGAGTATGACAATGAAGTGAGCTGATGATAAGTAGCTGAGAGATGCATTTTTTTAAAGGGAAAGTGTAGCCGATGTAAGTGGTCAGTTATTGCTAAAAAATGCAGATTGTTTTCTATTTAGAAGAAAATGCTGCGCAAACCCGATGGGCTTCTCTAAGATTATTGCTCAGTGAGATTTAAATTGAATGATGTACAGAAAAAGAGCTGCCCTAAATGAAGAAGGATATAAGGATACCCAGAACAATTGACGTGGAATGAGACATGCGTCAACTTTAGCATGCATACTAGCTTTTTGAATTGCAATTATTATCACTCGTCATTTCACACGAAACTCTACACTCACTTCGGTCAGATAAGCTTTCATGAATGCGGAAAGCTGCGGGAAGACAGCTTGTCAAGGAAAAATGCTAGAAAGAACCGATCCCAAGGCTGCAACTGGCGCCATAAATGTGGGCAAGCTTTCTAGATTTCAACCATAATATGTATGTGACAATACAACAAGACAGTCAAGAATGCTCTCGGTTTAGTTCAGATAGAGTAGAGAAGCTAAAGATATTCAAAAAGTTTGTATTGTAGAGCTGGCCTTAACTATGGTTGCACTCTTTATTTCAGCCTTCACTTCTTCTTTTGGTCTCCGGTGTAGTTTATACAAGACTATTGCAAACTTTCAAGCGTACTCAGAGTTGAGATTTATCATTGCTTCAATAAATTATTTCTGCTATATTCGCGCTAAAACGATCTTATCGTACTGTTGCAAAAATGGTTATTCTCGTAGAGATGTGCGTAGTAACACGTTCGTTCGGGCACATGAAACATACCCAAACCGTATGCATATGCAGTGCAGCTCACTGAGGCAAAAACACACTGCGGTAGAGATTGGCTGAAATAAATCGCAGCGCTCTAATGCGATATGTTAGCGTTGTTCGTAAGGAGAAAGTTGCTTAGAATTGCGGATGGACGTTCATGTACTGGTCTTGCGTTTGCTTAGAAGTTTGAAGAGAACGAGTGTAGCATAGTATCTCCGCAGAACGTTTGATTAGGCAAGAGAACTTTCGATTAGCCACATGATTTTGGGTAAAAATTTACTTGAGGGGTAAAGAAAACCTTTAAATAGCGTTGTACTTGTTCTGTCTTCTTTCCTATGGCAAAAGCGACATCAGGACAAACATCTCCAGGCTCCATGAGCGAACCCAACTATTACAGACAATATTAGTGCAGCATTTCGATTTTTATAAACGATTCAGTCCTAGTAATGGAATAGCAAAGCTGTTGTGCTGTGAGCTTTTGCTTCTGAATATGGCCTGAAATGTGTGTCATCTCCAGAAGCGCTCAGCATAAATTTGCGAGTACTTTTTTCTCGAAGGCTCACAACATTGCTGTGCGACTTGCGTCGTTTAGTAATTATTTCGAAGGTTAAGGCTGAAAGAGAGGCTAGGATAATTAATGCGTTTATATTTGTGGTCAACTTTATAAAGCGCATTTTTTTCTTTCTTTGCTTTAAAAGCTAAACCAGCATTTTCGACACAGTGACCTGTTTTGCTCACAAATAGGCGAGATCAGCATTTTTTTTTAGAGTGCGGTCAATTAATGCTGGCACTGCAGAATTTCTTAAGCGACGTATTTCATTCAGCATCTACATGTTCAACCAGTTTATCTCTTCTAGTTCAACGTTGTCTCTGCAAGAGGATTTCAACAGCGTTTGCACTTCATTTGAAGTCAAATTCTGATATTAACCAAAAATTGAGGACTTCTTTACTCGCCTTTTGAAGCATGCTTGCCCATCTGTAGGACAAAGTGCTTGTTGTGCACATATCCAAGCATACTTCTAGAAGTGTTTGAAAAAAATGTTTAATCAACGCTTTTGGAACCGGTTACATTGAAAGTGCAAGCTCTTAATTTTGTCTTCACATTCATATGGGCAATAGATACGGTAGGTTCTGATTCACAGCTAAAGATTGGTTCGTGAATAGACTCTTAGTTTGATGCAGCCGCCACACGTTAATTGTTACAAATGAGTTTATTCTCATCGCAAAAAACTAAGAAACGAAGTCATAGAGGGAACGCATATAATTTCCAAACAGTAGATTCCCGTGTTTACAAAAACAACGGGGCTCGGCTGATCTACTACGGTCCTTCCTTCGATAGTCTTTTCAATTCATATAAAGCATAGAAATCTTCAATTTAATCACAAGTCTTATACTTTGAGCTACATGGAGATCTCGTGTTTGCAATAGAATAATCACTTTGATTCTACTAACGCACAATGGCACATATTTGTAATCTCAAATAGTAAATCATAGTCTTCAGAAGTTTAGGTATTCTAAAACCCTCCTTTCATCCTTGGATTTGAAGAGGACTAGAGTCTGGAGCTATAGAGATTTAATGGCTAAGGAGCACATCCTTTCAGAACTTTATTTTCAGACAGGCAAGAAAGAAATTGATTGCAGTACATTTAATCGAAATAAACATGGGATCAAAATTCTTTTCGTTCTGGTTAAGTTAGGTATGTTTACGGATATCGCTGGCAGACTTCGACACACATTGTTCGCGGTCGTCCACGCATAAGAATTCTTGCTCTCTTCTAGGACCACTATTAATTTTCCGTGCCGCTGACTTCTGTTCAAGAAAGCGTAGTCGTTAAGACCTCATCCACAACAGGAAAATACTACAAAAGACGTTTTATCGCAGTTACTTATGCCTCGAGGATCGCCAAAATCAACTACTAGCAAATGCATTGCCGTCTTACTCGTAAATGCCACTTGCTTAACTCTTACATTTTCTAATATTCTTTTGATGACGCTTTTCCCTTCCGCTGCTTATCATGATGTGTCTCTTGTAATGTTAGTGTCTCCAGAAGGACAGATTGGAATGTAAAGAGCTAGTAGGCTCATTAATTGTTACATGTGCTTCTTTCCTGAGTTGATTAGAGGTGAGGAAAATTGTAAGTCGAGTCGAACTTTGTGAACTCGATGAAAACTTTGTTACCGGAGGCAGCGCAAACTTAAATATGTTCCGTCTTTGAAAGAATTTTGCACATCCTTAGCTTATGACTTCTTTAAGAAGCGGTCAGAATTGTGATTAGTCTCTAGAATAATAATTATAGTGTTTGCAATGCTTCTTGGAATATTCAAATATTTCCCTCTGTAGTCTTTTGCAAGGACAATTCAAAATTTCAACTTATGTGAGCGTAGAAATGCATTAGCTCACATTTGGCAAATAATTTTTCCTAGACAAAAGTAACTGTTCTCTACACTTTTGAGCAAGGCTTATTAAACACCATGATTACATATGAAATGAATCGAGATCTGCGGCCTCTTATTTTTTGCTCAGGCTTTAGAATGATAAGACGTGAGGATTACGAGATAACAATCATTGAAGCTATGCTCTACGAAACCGTTATCTCCAAGCGAACTTTCTAATGACGCTTAGACTCCATTTTATCTTGATGACTTAGGATTTGAATTAATTATGTGTAAAAGAGAAATAAAGAACAAGACAGATAGAGACTGTTGCATTGTCTGCGAATATGTTAAAGAATTTGCTCAAGCAGCTTTTGCGACTGTGCGAATTGCCTGCAGAATGCGATTTTAGCTAAGCCTAAGCTCGTTGCCGCAGCTAATCATGCACTAATAATGCATATTACTCATTATGAAAAATTGAAGGTATTGAAAACATCGCATAGTAATAAAGATTGCGAACAAGAGTAGCCTCGATTTGCATAAACACCTCGAGCTCTCAATTGTGAAAGCACCCGTTCAAATCTTAGTTTTACCAGTTTTAATTTCCAACATCCCAAAATTCAAATCTGACGAGTTATCGTAAGTTTACCTAGGTGAACAGCTTTTTACGAGGAGATCACTGACACTCCTGTATCACTATCGCGCTACTTTTCTGAAAACGCCAACAAACTCCCCTTTTCGAAATCGGAAGGGGCGTGGTTTACACCAAGGAACCACAAGTTACCTTCTATGTGTTCGGCATTTCCTTGCCCCAAGGCTGGTGATGTGGGAGATGTGCATATTTTGCACACTCAGCTTGTACCACTCATTTTTTCTAAGAAGTTTCACATTTTTTCTTTCGCCCTCTTTACTAACTTTTTAAATCGTTTAAGGTAATCAATGGACTTTTTCAAACACAGCTTACTTCTCCTGTTGAGCACTTTCCTCATAGTTGAATCACTAGCCATGTTAGAAGGGAATGAGGAGGTTCCGACACTCAAGAAAAGACTCAGCAATGATGCTCTGATACGATTACTGATGAGGTGAGTCACGTACAACCATTACTTTTCGTCTAGATTTATTCACTATTAATCGTCGTGGGAGGCTCTGCTACATTTGCGACACGCTACGTTGTAGTGTTTCCTGAGGAGAATGCGAATGAAAGTTTTTTACAACTCGCCTCAAGCTGTATTCACGCTTGAGTGAGTGGATACTCCATTTTTGAAGTATTAGAGTCCCTTCCTGGTTAATATTGGTTCGCACGATAGCGACTTAGCCAAGTCTCATTGCGCATGATTGCACAGATTTGAAGTTCAATTTTAACTTGTCCTTTCATATGTGGCTAAACTTTAAGTTTGGCCGAAAATAGATCCTAGGTTATGCTTCTCTGAGCCCCATCGAACTTGTGCACTGCTTAAGTGGAAAATCTAGAATCTCATTTTTTAAAATAAAACGTGGTTCAAATTTAAGCAAAGAAAAATAAGTTCTTTTGAATTTATTCCTTTCTAGTGTAACATTTAGCTTTTGATGGAAACAAGCTAATCACTCTGCATTTTTTTTCTTTGCAGAAGTCAACATAACGTGCTTGCTGCAAAAAGGGATGAAAAAAGAGCGGACTTTGACCGTCGAAGCGTAGACGACGACTTTTCAAACTGCTTTCTGTCTCCTGTGCAGTGCATGCTACCTCGATCGAGGAGGTAACTGTTGCCCTCACAAACTTCACATTTGCTGTCGCTTGCCATTCAGGCTCAAGTAGAAAGCCATGATTATTCATTTGTTGTGTTCTCATCTGTGAGCAGTACAGTATAAAAGGATGGTTGAACGTTGTATATTTTTCTAGATGTAATCAGTGAACTTTGAGTAACTTTCTTTCAAGAAATGCCAATATGAAAGAATCGGGGAACCTTGTTTAGTGCTTTCACATAAGATGTTAGAGCAAAGTACACAATTTCTTAAGGTGTACATGAGAATGGGCGAAGAGTAGCCTTTTGAGAAGCTGATTATTTAACAAACAACTACGGTTCCTCCTCAATAGTCCTGTTTCAATGGTGCAAAGGAACACTTGAAAGTATAAGTATCAATACTTAGCCGTTTTGAAAATATCCTTGTATAATTTTGAACAAGAAGGAAGCTCGAAAGAAGCTTAGATGGAAGTCATTGTGCAGATGGAAGACAGGTCATGACTGCAAATTTGGGTGTAATGGCTCGCAAAAATGTTACGATAGTTTGCCGTAAAGGGTATTATCAAATATGAGCGATGAGTAGAGAAATTTACTTATTTAATTGATGGAGAAATTGTGCATAAAGTTAATCGAGCGATTCTTAAATGCAAATTAGATATCGCCGTAACATACATTTTTGTGTACAAGCAATGAAGGCTTGCCTCATCTCTGTTAAAAATGTTTGAAAAAGTGCTCGTGAAAGGAGAAGTAAAGATTCATTTAATTGCCTCGAATTTGCAGCCCATGGTGATTTGCTATTCTCGCTAGTCGAAGTGCAATTCCACAAAAGCCGACAAACTTGTCTTGGCAAAAGTACTGTTAGAAGCGAAATTCGACAAGTTAAAGGATTTTTACACAGTTCGCTTGGATACTATCTATAATAACAATTTAAATAGCAAATCTTGATCAGTATGTCACTTCAATGCATAGTTGCACTATCTGCGGGATGCATTCTTGGGATCTATTGCCACCAAAGCAGTGTAGTACAATAGTACTTCAAAACACTATTAAGCATCAGTATTATATTCGTTCCAAAAGTCTTTCAAAAAAGTTTCAAAGTCCGCTCCTCTTCGCAGTAGTCAACCTTATACCATAAACGTGCACAAATGTTCCACGGAGTACTCTCGCAGCTACTTTGTACAACAGCAGTTCTAAGCGGGTAAGTTTGGAAAAGGTTTTTGCTCAGATGAATTCGAATGGAAGCCAGTGTTATATAGGTAGACTAGCACCTAAGATGAGCTCGATGTAGCATCATCATTCGGCTTTTCCAATTATTTAAAATTTTCATAGGAGCCCCAGTTCCTTTGAACACACTGGGCACCTGAGTGCTTCGTGGATTTGGTGCTATGAGGCATGAGGGAAAACGCCGTCATTGACTTACGGTCATAATTGCTTGCTTATCTTATGTGTAGCACCCGCGCTATACTTCTGAGATGCTGTTCCTCATTGTGAGCCTCCAGCAAACATTATACATTAATTGTTGATCTTTATTTGAGCTTTTACCACGTGAGACTTATGGTTGTCTAGTGAGGAATGAATAAAAGATTTTTTTGTACTGAAGAAGAATGAAATTAGAAAGCCTCTTAAGTGTGCAAACGTTGTATGTGGCTTTTCTAAGCATCTTCCTCTCTCCTGGTTGAGCAGAAACCAAAATATTGCTTCCATAAAGCAAGTAAACCGGCAACTAACGCAAAATTTTCCTGTGTACTCTTAACTATGTAACATCTGTCGATATGGAGCGCATGTAGAAGTAGTGATTGCATGTGTGTTCCTTGAATATATTTTAATCGAACCGTGATGAAATCTAAAATATTGGCGTTGTAAGGAAGAGAAAATGTGTTGCATCCTCCGTGTTCTCCCAATTTTTTTGGATCTAAGTCAAAGAAAATATAGAGGAGCATAGAATATTGACAGTTTTTGAAAGCAAAAATTTTCTGTTTTTATGTATGACATGATGTCAAAACTAGGGTAGAGCCTTCTCAGCTTTGAGAACTTGCGCAAAGCCATGTACTTTTGCATTAAGCAAATACGGAATGCTACTGCGCTAGATCTTATTAATGCATCATTCACTTGATATCTCACCACCCAACTGATTTGAATGAAGCGCTTAAACATCGTTGATCAAGAGTGGCTATCCAGCGCAATCTTCCAGGAGTCAAAACAAAGCGCAACCATTCTTTCCTTTCATCGTTAGCCCGGTACCATAGCTTCCTGGGGCAAGTGATCAGGACACGGCAGCAGGTCTTCAGAGGGTAAGCCCAAAATCGTTTTTCGTCAAAATAGCAAAAGAGAAGTCGTGGTGGTCCAAAAATCCAAAGGATCGCATTTCCGTTTCCGCCTTCTCAATATTCCCATACAGCTATCTCCTACCTGCCACAAGATTATTATGTCCAAATCTGCTCCGAGGCTTGAGATCTGCGCGGAAACTTCAATTAAGCATTCTCAGCAATTCACTTAAACCCGTTTTTCTATGCGAATAGTTGG
>UYYB01094690.1:6188-16487 GCA_900624965.1 Strongylus vulgaris
GTAACTATTGTACTGTAATTACTCGTTTCAAATGCCTGCCCTTACATAGCACCACTTATCGAATATCACATCTACCTTTAAGGTGCGGTAGATCCACAACGATTTTTTTAGAAAACTTACCCGTGTTTGTTTTAATCATTCGTTTTACCTGTGCCTGTAGCGAATTGTTCTCGTTTTATTTACAGCGATATTGTCACAGCGGATCGCAATCGCTCAAAAAATCTTTCAGATAATATAGTTCGTCTAGTCTTTTGACTCATTCTGTGCTACAACGAGTGGTTACGCCTATTCAAATTTTAATTTGTTATAATGTTGGTTAAAATTTTATTCTGTACTGTTTGTCATGGCGTTTTGTTTGTCGGCAGTCGACAGAAATTTTATCAGATGGAAGTGGGTGTAAACATTCGCAACAGTTAAAAATCGGACAAGATAGGCATGTTGTTTAGCTATATGGTTTGATAAATCCCAGGTGAAAGTGTCGACCTCCTGCTTACCACTGTGCAGCCTGTCATTATCCCAACATTATTTGCATATACCTTTTTCTAGCCATTTGCAAATACAGCCTGCTCAGCAAACAGTAACAAATTTTGAAAATTCACTACAGCAGTTTAGAGATTCGCTCGCAGTATGCTTGACGCCGAACAATTTTTCAAGTGAAATTGCCTATTTTGGGCCGAAGCTCTCAGAAAGTGTAACGTTTCTATCTATTTGGCTGTTTGAAAGATTTATTTGTATTTGTGTGCAATATACTCTAGTTTTAACAGAAATAGGGAATAAATTAAACGTCATAGAATAACCATAAGAACAACTTGTACAAAAAGGTATCTATACTTGAAAGAGTTGAACGCGGTTAACCGCAATGAACGACATATATACTAAATAGCTAGGACACTGAAATTTATCCAATTAGCAGCGGAAATGTTACCTCCCATTCGCTTAAGATACCGTTTATAATATAATGACGCTATATTCTCACAAGTCAAAGTAAACAAAGTAGTAAATTCTCCTATCTTGGTTTTTTTTTCACTTCCATGTGCTCCCATCCTTTGTGTATTTCTGTTGTGTTGAGCACAGGTCATACAAAGCCAGTAATAGTGGATTATACGGTGCGAATACTATTCTACTTAAGTGACGCTTATGAAGGCGTTTTCTATTCCCTCATCTCCCAGAATGCACGCTCTCTACCAGTGACCCATCTTTCTGCTGCGTCCATTTGGTACACACTATCTGACTGACCTCTAATAACACGAACCACTACGCCAGATGGGTAGGTCTGCTTTTGAATTGTTCCGTTGGCGGGAAGTTGCCCTCACTTCCCCACCTAAACTCTTCAAATTATCCACGGTAAATCAGTTTAAACGGCGTAACCTGTTTTTGTTCTTTGGTGAATCTTTAGCCAGCAATTTTCGCGAAGTTCCATGGTGCTTGCGCTCTTTCCCATGGCTGTTCGCCTTCCCTCACACTTGCTCAAATTATCGCCACTCATCGCCCCGTCTCCTCAAGTACTGTTAATAATGTGGTAGGCATGTAATAACTGGATGAATATGGCTTCAAACCATCTGTCAATCATTGAGACGCCTCGTGATCGATCGCGTTCATTGTGCGCCTTACTTCTTTGATCGCGTCCGTTCTCATTTTGAATTTTTACGGCCGCACTGCTTTCCTCTTATTTGCCAAACCTTATCAAATTGCATTCCTTTTGCTATCTTGCTAACAAAGCTGGCTTATCCTCTGTAGTTAATCACACTGTCATAGCTTATGATGTTGTAACGATGTCATGCTGTGTAGAGAGCATTTGCTCTTCTCACCACAAGTGGTTATGTTGTGTAATATTTACCGTTTCTGACTCACTTTATCTTCTCGCTGTAGTTAACTCTTTATATGGAAGGTCGACTTGCGCCACACTAACTTCGTAAAAAAAGCTGTGTCATACAGGTGTTTCTTTATATTCCCTCATACTCTCCTCATTCTGTTCTCTTAGGAAGAGTGGAGGGTTTCCTTTGTGTTTATTTTCTTTACCAAAACCTTCAACTCACACTCAATTGGTTATCATCAAATCTTATCCTGAAAAAAGATAGTATTAAGTCTACAAAATAATAGAGCTCAATCTCTTTCCCAAAAACTGGAGATGAATATTAAATTTTATCCGGATTCCAGAATTTCAACTATTCTATTATGCCTGATCTTTTGTTCGTATGAAAGCTTTTGAACTATTAAACTTTCTGCTTGAAAAGGGAAGTTCGGACCTTCGGCATACTGCGCTTTGCCCATTCATTTCTCACCCCAAGAATTTCTGTTTTACATTACTCTTGTAACTAACTAACCAAGAATAAGGAAAGGATTTATTGACCTCAATTATAATTTTGATAAGTATTTTTCAATGCTCGCCCTAATTGAACTTGCGACGATATACTTTGATATAAATGTTCTTAGAGAACAAATGACCACTTTTTTAATGCAAAAAAAAAAAGATTGGAATGCGATCACTTGTAGGTAAAATAATGTCTCTGTTGTAGAGAGGCAAAACGTCGCCTTAGAAGAGGTTATTGCGGTCCAGATCATAACGATATCCCTGCAAATCTTTGCGTAACTTGCGTGCGTTGCGTTGCAATGCTTGTCTTATTTGGCGCTGTTGCTTTGATCATGGCACGTTCTTCGCAATAAGGTCAACATTTATGGATGTGCCATAGATCGATGAGTCCCTCAGAACGGTTTCCTCTTTTATAATCCTTTCTATGGCAGTCTCAAGCTTTTTTTTCCAATTAACCAGCTGTTTGTTTAACTGAGCGCCTTTAGGACATGTGTCAAAACGTAACCAAATGTTTGTGCAGCTGGCTTGCAGTACTTTCTCGGTCATTTGCTCTGGCAAAACAACGTTTTGTCGCAAAATGTTCGATACCAAATTGTGGAAACTCCCACATTCTTTATTTTGATCATCCTTACTGTCTCCTCCTTCACAAATCCACAGAACCGTCATGAAATGATGTCACCATATCCTTTGGGTGTGACACAGCTGCCCAAGTACGTCCTTAATAACATAAATTATACCTCATCTGCATGCTAATAGATGCAACTATTATTGTTCAACTCGTCTGTACACTCATATTTTATAGCTTACTGTTTCTATAGTGCCTTTTCATATCCCTGAACTAAGTTAAAGGACTTATTCATGGACAACATCTGTGCTTTTGACTTTAATTTTACCTACCGTATTGAATTTTAAGCATTTCCCTCCTCCTTTATTTGTTACCCGATATCTCTGATTTTGTCTTTTAGAATAGTCTTTGAAATTTCGAGTCTTTTCCAAACTATATTACACCTTTGGGATATACTTTTGTCAAAGTTGTTTTTGATATCTTTTTTTTGGACTTTTATCCAAATGAAAATTTCATTTACATCTTCTTCACATGATATAATTGGAGATGATTAGAGCAAAATGCTTGAAAGTCCGAACGCCATAAGTCTCCCATTTTATGTGTGTTTTCATGAGCATCCGTTATCTTTGGGATGATCCTCACAGGTGTGGCTTATTTTTTGGTCTCTTCCAAATGACGGTTTGGCGCCACTTAACAGTTTCAAAATTTTGTTATTCTCAGTACAATTTTGTTCCCTTTACAGTTCCGGCTACCGCCAGGTAGTTGTTTCATAACTGACTAAGCAGTCTTTCACATTTTATAAGCCTTTTTATTGAGATATGCCACGGCAAAGACATTCGCCAAGCCTATCACCCATAAATCTATCTTAAACACTGCCTCTAAATATTGTTTATGGCAAGTTGGCTCGACGCAAGACCTTTTTACGGACGCATCTAATCTCATCCATTAGTGCCTTTGGCGACTGGTTAGTGGATTATCGTTGTGGATAATCGTAATCGTTACGCAACGTCATTGCGAACACCACGTCACTTCTTATATTGCATATATTCACTCCATACGCCATCGTAACATGATACTCAGTTTGGCATCAGCAAGAACTCTTCTAGTCATTTTATCCTATCACTACTCATTTCTGAATTCTTTACTATTTGACATAATATAATTATTTTTCCTCAAATCTTGACTTAATATCTCTGTTACGATGGAGTCCCTTCTGAGGTTATGGTAATGTAGAAGAAGACCACCCGTAGTGAATCAGCGTGACGCACTCACCTCCATACTGACCTATCTGATGTGTGCTGATTGATTAGATGTGCTCATTACATTCTAACTTGCTTCGCTATGCCTTATTTTTCTCTGTCTTGTACAGTTTTTATAAATTTATTGAATATTTCCCTCTTCTAGATTACGATTTTGGAATGGCCCGTCCAGAGGGCTTCCAGCGCTATAAAATAGGCTACGAATATGAGGGCTACTCTTACTCAGGTGATTAACTCTCTATTCATATCATGAAAAACCAACTTTATCTGTTCCATTCGTAGAGTCTGATTCGGATAGTAGCTCCGAAGGTTCGTCATCTCTGCCACCTTTCCAACTGCCCAAGGCAAGAACGGACGAGAAATGGCTGAGAGATAAAAGGTATCTAATCCTTATTCACTTAACGCCTCCTCGGCGAAACATCTGGAGGAAGTCGTCTTAGTTATGGTCAAACCCTTGCGCCTACTATGATGAATAAGTGAGAGGTGAAGAGGCTACAAGTTATACTTCATTGGGGGAGTTTACCCTTATCATAAGGGTCATAATTACGCTGAGAGGAAGCTGGTCGTTCAGCAACATTTGATACAATAGTATATGGAATAAGTATCGCCAGAATTGCATTATATGACAAAAACTGCAAACAAGTAAATACTGTTATACTGAATTTTACAGAATTTTGCGAAAAACGCAATGCGCTGTCTCGACCCGAGGACACATTAAACCCACAGATAGCAGCTCATTGTCAACCATTCAGTCTAACATTTCATCCCTTTTGGAATCCACAAATGATGAGGATGACCTTTCGGATCTTTACACACCAGTACAAAAAGGTGAAAGGCACCGTGTACCACCCGCATTTGCTGTACCACAGGTAAAATTAGATTTAAAGATAATTAATCGAGAAAATAGTGGACTTTTGTTATAGGAATTGTCCCCAGTCTTAGGCAGCTCCATAGACGAACCACCAAGCGTGCCTTCACTAAGATTACAACGAGACTGGAGACCTCAACAGACGTCAACTTCGACATCATTCCAGGTATTTTGGATTGTCGGATGAATAGATTGCAGCGGCAGTATTTGATCTACTGTTGTTTTGATCTTAAATTTGATCGATGAATGACCAATAACTGATGTGGGGCCCACTGATGGTGGCATTTTACCTTAATCTAAAGATGAGGAAGCTGCATAATACCTGAAGTACTTTACCATTAATTTAGCCCTTCGTATCAACTTTACCGAAGACCAATCCACATCATGGACCAAAATTTGTTAGTTCAACTCCTCGTGCATCAACTGCTAACCGTATTCCTATGTACAGTTATAATCAAATTATTGAGGGAGTATCACGACCAAGCAGTTACTATAGTGAGGTATGTGCTTCGTATTTGGAACTTGTAAATTTAGATATTTTACTGATTTTCAGGATTTATGCGAACTTCCCACATCAACCCGATCTCACGTTGAAAATGTGAAACCCACATTCTACCGTCCCGAGAATTTTGGTTTGCCAACTGGTGTAGCGAAAAATGTCGGAAGTGAAGGCAAGCCGAAAGTTGTCAATATAACAATGATATAATCCTATAATTCTTTTCAGGAATTGTTTTCTTAAGCATGACACTATGTGGAAGCCAACTTAATGTTACAATCAATGAAGCTGTTTACTTCCAAGATCCCTATCAACCACAAATTTCTTCTTATGTTAGAGTGAGTTTTGAACAAATAATCTTTGTTTTCTAAGAATAAGTGCATGAGTTGATGTTTTTGTCACTTTTGACTATCTTTAGGTAGAAATGCGCCGTCGCTGCGGAAATAGTCGTAAAAGATACTACAGAGAGAAGATACAATCCTACAAAACCCGCAATTGGGTGGCTACAAATCGACCTGTTTTCAATGAAAAATTCACATTGTAAGGGCTTCTGAGACCTTTTTAAAAAAGGGTTACTTGCGTGAAGAAAAACTAATCTGTTTGTTAGAGACCCACTTGCATTTAAAGCCATTTTCGAGAAATACTTTATTACTTATTAGTGGAAACTTATCAATGGAATTGGCGAGCAATTTCACTATAAGTTGATAAAGTCTCCTTAAAGAGAAAGTTTCCCTAATTTACAAGAGCTTTCCTTCTGTGAACGAAATTGAAAAGGGGACTGATTCTAAGCTTAGCTCGTGCGAAGTGCTCTTCTTTTACCCTAGCGTTATACGCTGAAAACATTTTCGATTCTTATCAGTGAGCGCCATCGCTGTATTCTTGGTCGAGCTGTCGAAAAGACACAGCTATTTCTCAACTCAGGGGGCAAACGCTGAGTTTATGTTTTAGAGGAGAGGCAGCCATTAAGAGTGCGAGAAACAACAGTAGAAGAAAAGTTTGCTTGCTCCTGTCCTTAACAGATTAAATGACATGATTGAGCTCTTTTCCAGTTACATTGACGAAGACAACTACTTTCGCGATCTGCTCACTATAAGTGTCTACAAACTGAAAGCAGACAGTCATCAGCAGTAAGTTCAGCTTTGCTAGTTAGAATTAGCTCATCTACAACTTCTTATATCTGCTATTTGCTTCAACACTTACCAAATGAATGCCTTCAATTCAGTAACTGAGCAAACAAAGCTGCAATAAGCGAACACATTTACATATTCAGGCGAATGCGAATGTTGGGCTGCATGACGTTTCCTGTGAAACGGCTGATGAAGAAGGCCAGAGAAGCGGTAAGCTGCAACCATCATTTTGAATTTAATTTTCTCGCGCGTATTCTGCAAACTGCGTACAATATCGTCAGGCGGACGGCAGTCGCGAGAGTCATCTACATCAATTTTTTTTATCTTACTCAGCATTTGCTTGTAATAGCGAGTTTCAGAATGATGGATATTACATTGACGAGAACATGACGATGGATGAAGTTGTTGTGAGTTTTGTTTTCCTGCTTCTGGTAGGCCATTGTGTCATCAGGTCATTGTGCATAATTGGGTGTAGAAGAAGTATGCGGCACGTGTCTGGCAGTCATTTATTTAGGTGAACGAAGGCGGCTTCTTCTTGTTAAGCCCCAAACGCGGAGAAAAAAAGAGTTTCCCTCAGAATAAAGTTGGTTTTTATCGTTTTTCCTTGAATTTAAATATTTCGCACAACTTATTGTCCGTGTATTGTCAGATCAGCATTAAAACGTACTACAACGATAAAACATTCAGCGGAGACGGAGTCTTTACGACTTCAAGCTCCTGCATATCAAACCCTTCCGAGATACAGGTAATGTTGTTTGGTTCCGTATCCTTTGTCCTGCGCTCTCTTATTGACCTAACTAATTTTGCACTGAATAAGCTTAATTCAACATGTAGTCATATTTGTTTTACTTTTTATAAGAACTCCATCAAGTGTCCCTTCAAATGGTCTTATTCTAGACTAAGTAGTTAAACTTAGAGTGTATTTTGTTACGCCTAGGTTTTCTGCGTGTCTTATCTTTTTGATTACTATTGCTAATTCAACGATAATCTGCTCGGTAGCGCTTTTTTCTTGGTTATTCGCGACATTTCCAGCCGCTGTCAAATTGCTCAAACAACTTGGGCTATTTTAGTTTAATTCTCTCTTTTTCTGTGTAGCATCATTTTGATGTATAATCATATGTTGATATTATTTGCTTTTTCAGCGGTTTGCATATGATGTTTGGAACAGTAAAAGGAAATGAAATGATTCATTCTTTAATTCATAGAGATCGTAAAACAGTCACTGTATCCCAACCAGTTTTGGCGTCTGTTTTTCTTTCCAAACCCTTTTTTAAACTATTTAAAGAGTGAAAATTCATCCGCTATGGAAGCATCATGTCTAATATCCTTCGACGCATTCATTTTCAAAATTCTATTCTTGCAAAAACATCTACAAGGAAATTAATGAAATGTATACGTTCATTCTCAAATGCAGGCTTCATCGGACATCAACTTAGTTTTTTTTTCCAACCCTTAAACTCTGTTACAATGAAACTTTCACAATGTAATCTTCTCCCACACCTTCAATCGATTTTCTAACACTTCAATTCAAATGCTTTCTTTTTCCTGTTGCGAACAAGGATTTTTGAAAGCAGCTATTTTAGAGTTTTTTTTTGAAACAATAATTGATAAGTTGCGATACCCTCGCCATAATTTATCATGTATCGGACGGAAGCTTAATGTCTGCTCGAATTTGCACGGTCTATTCTGCTTTGTCAGCGTCTGCATTCTTTGTCTCTGTCAGAGGTTATATTATATTTATTATATCAGCGCACATAAGCGTCGGAAATTACGCAACAAAAGACAACTAGTGTCGCAACATGTGCTGGATACTTTGCATATCTCACTTTACCTACTAACAGCTTAGCTGTCATCACCAGATCTCAAAAACCTACAGTACGACTGCTAACCACTCAAATGATCACTGTGTTGACGTATTTTTCATCTGTTCCTTAGCAGATCAAATTTCGCTCCCGAACAGGTGCAGTGAGGACAGCGATAGGCCTGTCATTGCATTCTTTGTCTCTGTTAGAGGTTATATTTTACGAGTGCTTACATAGCAAAATGCAAGAATTTATTTGTCTTTGTTCGGTACTTCTCACACTAACTTGTTATGTACGCGAGAATGAATCGTTTTTTTCTCAAGTATGATATTCTAATCGTATGCACAAGTCTCCAAATCATGTTTAATTACTCTAGATGCCACCGCGAACTCAGAGGTCAAGTGCGATAGGAAGAAAGAAGAACGAGTCTGGTGAGCACCTCTTAATGCCCTTTAGAGAGTCTAATCTTTTAATAGTGAAATCATTTTTTCCAGTTGAAGCTCCTGTTCGTTTTGAACGGAATGATGCCAGCCGCTATGTTGAGGGCGATCCCGTTACCATCAGTTTTGAGAGAAACCCTACGGACAGCTATGAGGATAGCAACAGCATCCCGATGCAGTATGGAAGAAGCACCGAAGTTGAGGATTATGGTGGCGGAAGTGTTGCTCCTCTAAAATTCGGACGAAATGGTAGTGATTACGCGGGAAAGAACTCCTTGCGGATTCGCCGCGAACGGACAGATGACAAACCTGGAGGGATATTTAGTTCGCTGGGAGGAAGCATGCGACGTGTTCATCGTGCTACTTTACCGGACATCTCAGTCACATGTAAGAATTTCTCTAAGATACTTTAAGTTTTGGTAGAATTCTGGATAAACCATGTCGTAGCTTCGTCAGCTGATCTAGCCTTCATCTTCAGCGTATCAGTTGTCGCTCCCGCCCTTTCTCCCTGATTGCCTGGATTATTTCGCATTAGATGTCGATCTTCACGCTTTTGAACCTCTTCTTCGTTGAGAAATTGCCTTCATGTCCTTCTCTCGAGTCACATAGAAGTTTCGAGGTGTCGCCTTGCTTTCGCAAATTCTTGTTTCCTAAATTTACTGTTTCTCGCAGTGGATTTTTCGTTCTCTTAGTTGAACCTTCTGATAAGAGCCTCCAAATAATGCGGTTTTTGTAGCTGTACGTAACGTTATTCGCGGAGATAACAAATCGTTTTTGGAAGCACGACAACCGCACCCGTATAGGGCATTGTACGGTGTTAGGTTCCAGCACTCACAATTATAGTCTCTCTCAGCAATTCAAGCAGAGGTCTTCATCCATTAATCTTTATTTACGCTCATTGCAATCTCTGAATTGTCAGCTGTCTCTGAGGGTCAACTTGTCCAGAATTATTACTTGTAAATGGAAGTAGCAGCGGTTGTTGCGGAGCCGTGGCGACGCCGCGTGTCATCTGTCAGTTTGGAGAATTCGTCTGTCAGCAAAGAGATAGTTATAACTCTGCCTTCTCATAACAGTTTCCTCGATAGCTTATGCGAGGTGGATGAGGTGGAACTGGACAAACTTTGTACGTTTAGTCCTAGATAGTCCTATATTTATATGCTTTTTTTCAGCCGAAACGTCAGATGGTGGCGCTCCCACACTTCATGTACATCGTCGAGCGTTTGAACCTGATCGTCTTACCCCGGATGCTAATTGTAATATCCACCACAAGTGTTCTACACCTAGCAGCCCTCTGGTCAGTGTTGCTACCTGATCAACACGTTATCTTGGCTTTTTATTCGGGAGTATGTATTCTTTAATAATATTCCAGGAGCCGAAGAAAGACCAAGGCGTCCGAAGAACAGCATCTTTTACTTTCTCTCCAAAAGGAGC
>UYYB01095268.1:0-11428 GCA_900624965.1 Strongylus vulgaris
GTTTGATGGTGCAGCTGTAAGCGAGTACAGATCTCTTTCACTTCATCATGCTACAAAGTATATTTCTTGCGGGCGCTGTAAAGATAATTTAGCAATTCTTAGTGGAAATTGTCCGCCTCTTTCAAAAATTAGCACTGCTGTTGGTGCGCAGAAAAAATTTTCTTAGCAGAAAGTAAAGCATTTTTACTCCATTTGCTGAGATAAGAGTCAATCACGCAATAGAGTAAAAAGCACCAAGCTGAAATCTATCTCTATTATATGAGGGCGGCCTGGACTGATTTATAGTTAAATTTTCCATCGATATGCTATGTGCCAAGTTTTAATTTTTTTTCTATTTGGGAGCGATTGTTGTTCCATATAGTTGCATGTTAACGTACTGATTTACTCTTCCACAGAATTCGAAGTCGCTCAGAAAGTTAGAACAATCGCCTTTTGATTTCTACCACCCTCTTTTGTTTGGGAACTCACATCTATGAAACCACCAGTCAACTCATATGCCAAAATCCTCTCATTGTATTTGCCTCCTGAAGAAAATGCGGTTATCTGCAGTCATATTGGTAGAGTGCAGTGTTTTAATGGCGATTGGAATACTCGCACTCCAGATTTCATCCTAAAAAGATGTTTTGCGCTCCATCCATTTTAACTGCTACATCTAAGTAGATAGGCAACAGTCTTTCATCACCACTCCGAAACCTCCGCCTATTTTTTTCTTGTGATTTTCTCTCAAAAACAAAATTACTGTGTTACTGTGTAGAATTTGAAAGAAAAGAACAGATGAAGGATGCGCAGGAGTTTCTAGCATTATTCCTTTCCTTAAAAGGTATGCGCACGCAAGGCCATAGTAGAAAAATTAGTTCTTTTACTTCTTTCATAGTGGCTTAACTTGTCGGGAAATGTTTACATCTTTGAAATGAAAAATTTGAGGTTTTAGCTCCTTATCTTCAACCTATCTCATCATTTCTTGTACCAGCCTTTTTCTCCATTTCTTCGCTTTTTGAATCTCTATTCTACTTCTGTAAAAGGAGCACTGGAAATCTTGCTTATTCTTTTCCGAAAGTATTCCTATGCGAAAACCGGGATGTCGTTGCAGAAAAAAGGGATTTTTGTGAAAATATTTTTTATGAGGAAAGTCTCTGACGTTTAATCCTTTAGTTGGAAGTAGAAAAAAATGTTAAATTCCGTGGTGTTTGAATCTATTTCATTTAGTGCGCATCAACGCGGTCAACGATTCAATGCATTTGTACATGCATCAAAATGTAAAAATTGAACACAAAATATCATGGACTCAAAAGAATGCGTGTGTATTGCTAATTGCTCCATATCACTCATAATAGACTTCGACATGGGTAAATAGAAAAGAAGCGATAGCAGATATTCTGATTTTGGGGACAAATCTTAAAACGAACTCCTAATAGAGGCCCTAAATAGAAATATGATTATTTAAAAAAAAAACTAAATAAAAATTGCATTGAGTGGAAGCACCTCCGGCTGATAAAATGGGCATCACTCGATCTCAGGAAATCGCATCATGTCTGGTTCTCTCCGATTCGCATCTTCACCTCGCGCCTATCGCGATGTTCAACATCGCAAACCTCGTGACGCCCTTGCTTCTGCTAACAACGAGAGATGTTGCGAGATTTTGCTCCGCATTCGCGTGTTGAAAGATACCAGATGGTTTGGGATAGCTGCATGGCGCCTTGCTCGTCACATGTGCGACCTGATGTCGCAACATACGAGGGTTTACTACCTCCCCTCCAAAGACTGCCTCGAGTCTGACGAACGTTGAAAATAGCTCCAAGCTATGAGATGAAATTTAATAGAAGAAGAGAGGGAAGGCGTGGGGATGGGAGAGGATATGTGTAAGACAACAAGCTAACTTGCAAAAGTGGCAAGCTCCCTCTCCCTTGTTTTGCTCAGACAAGGAAGCGCGCAGAAGTTGGGCACAACCGGCCATTTACTCTGAGCTTGACAATTCTGTTGCCTTGATCTATGATCAACACGATATGGAGAATAACGTAAAGCCCCTTCATCCCGTTAAGGGGAGCAACACTTCTGAAGCACCCTTATACTGAGGAATGCAAGAGCGATTAGCAGGACGTAGTGGTTCCTTATAAGGAATAAATGCCGAAAATAAGGTCTGCTGGTATATGCAAAAGCATTAGAGGAGGTTGCGTAGAACATTCTGGTACAAACTGTTTAACAATGGCAACGATAAGAGCATTCTATAATTTTCAGTGTGCCATAAATGGGAAGAAAGAATAAATCTGGTCCAATTTTTGCGTCATGGCTTTCAAACAGATCTTGAAATCTTGTAGAGTTCTTTTCGCCTTCAAAAGTATTTGTGCAGATCGCAAATAGATCAACAAAAATAAACTTGCTTTCTCGCTTTTAGATAGAGACCACTTCCACGAAATGAATGAATACATTCCGGCAAGGAAAAGCAGAGCACAAATGAGATATTTCCAACCTGAACTTGAACTTGGTTTTCACTGCGTTTCAATGAAAAATGGGATTTACCTTTAGCGTGAGTCCGTCGCCACATGCTTTGGGAATTCCGCGTACTGCTTATAAATATCACTCTAGGAAATTTCTCGTGTTTAACGGTGGCATTGCCGTTCTTACAGGTCAAAGCGTTGGCTTTCTGTTTATCTTGTGTTGAAATGAGCCAGTTTTTTGTAACTTAATTGGAACATTTCTTTAGAAAACTGCAATGATTTGTCATAGAGGCGGACAGGCTGACTTCAATAGGACATTTATTTCTGTTTACAATTTGCGATTGATAAAGCGCATAATCCTGTATGTGTGCACAATTGTTTGCGAGAAGCACAGAGCAGTTGCAGGCCACACTATTTTACCTACAAAGAACTCGAAAATGGTTATAAAAAGAATTTTTTTGTATGACGGCTATGACATTGACGCGAGATGACCAGAATTTGTAATAACTCGCTTAGTATTATTACTTTCACAATAGGAAGAGATGTTGTCAATCATAACAAATCATCTCTGCAACTTTACTTAGTCAGCAAGTTTAATTAAGGCACAGGCACGGCTGTCCATTGTCATATAAGGAAGCAGCGGTAAATCTGGCATCTGCTGCGTAAATTTCAATACTATTCATTTAAATCATAAGATTAGTGCAGCCTCACTGAAGGAAGAACACACACTGGCTGATATTACATGTAGATCATTGAGAGTTATTGTAGTTCAGTTAGTTTGTACAAAGGACCAAGATTGCAATTTTTTGGCTAAGGTTTGGCGTTCTCATCTTCGTCAGAGCCTGAAAAGTTGAATACATAGGCCATCGCCAACAAAAGGGTCAGAGTAGCTCAAAAAGAAAGGTCAATTCCATACGATGACCACAATAACCTTAGATGAAACAGACCGTCTACTGTGCCCCAAAGCTCTTTTATATGTGCCAAACTGTGGCCTTGTATCCAAATCCACTGGGATTTTATAAGGGGCAAGTTAATGATGTCGATGCCTTCCTCCTTCCTATTCATCTTTGGATTTTCCGTTTATCGAAAACGCTTCCAACGTTTTGCGTGCTAGGATTTCCGGCTCGTACGACAAGATCACTGCAATTTTTATCTCAGCTTGTCATGTTGAACTAATGTGAGCTCAGCGTTGAGAAAGAATTTGACTTTTTAAACCCAACTCCATGTTTATTAGCAGAAAAGACGCCAGTCGATAAGTATCTCCACATGATAAGCATGTGACAAAGAACATCGGATACCGCACAATCACCTCTCTACCATTTGGGCAGATTATGCAGTCTGCGGATAAACAAATACGGTCGTATGAGCGATTGCGAATTAGATTCGCACAGTTTACAGCGGAATATGGACTACTCTAAAAGCAGCCTGATGTACGCAACGCCTCGCCGCACTGCTTATTTAATCTGGATGATAAGAAGAGTGGGGTCATTTCGACGTTGTCGATTGAACCAGTCCTACTGCGCAGAGGCCTGCGAGTCCTGAAGATACATTCAAAACCCGACTATTAGACTTTACGGTTCGGGGACAAGCTTTTAGAGCAAGAGCGTTCCCGGTGGGATGAGGCTTACCAAGAACATAGTCCGCAGTATGGTGATGTGCCCGGAGGGGTGGAGGTGGACAAGGATATTCTTGCTGCTGTGCTTACGCTATCATTTCGTTTTATACTTTTCTTCTAATAAGTAGATTTGCATTCAAGTACGCAAGACAAATTTGCTAGGCCTTTCCTTGTAAACTTGGTGTCTGTTAATTGAAAATACTAGCAGATGCCCATTTCAGTTTGAGTGGGTCATAAGAAAAAACAGTGTCCATTTAACGACAGTCCGGCAGTAGTTTGCGTTTTAAGACTGGCACCTACTTTAAACATGAAGATAAGAGCAAAAGCGCATACTGAAATCTTATCCTATAAAAAATTGAAAGCTTGGTCTATTGCTTGAACTATTTGAACTACAAGGTCTCCCGAATGCTAAGATCCAAGAACAGTCGAAAGTGGACAATTAAGAGTTCTACTCTTTGCTTTTCTTAATTGTTCAAAGTGTGAGAGGGTGAACGATGGATACCAAAAGGGGCGTAGCCTTTTCACTGAATCGATGATTATAATAAGTACTGTATTATTCTGGCATTTGTGATTATAATAAGCACTGTATTATTCTCGGCATTCTTGGTATAGCCCCTTAGGCATTCAGCACGGGCTTATAATGTACTTTCACTTATTTCTTCTCGAGCATAAATTTAGAGAAAAAAAGAGTTTAAAGTTGCTAATCATTGACAGTCATATCTCATTATCACTTCTTGCCATGCTTAATAATTTTCGAACGAACCCAGCTTCAAACTTCAAAATATGACTCATAGTTGGTGTGCGTAATGTGTGTGCTATGATATACGTGTTACAATTTAAAAACTCGTTTCCTCTTATGCTGTACATTGCCATTTACGATATAGAAACTCGAAAATTATAAAACTAGGTTAGTTAGAAAAGCGCCATAAGCGCAAATTTTCTATGGGAAGTGATCTGACAGTATCGATGACAGATCGGAGGTTCCTCGGAGTTTCAAAGGCTGTGTATTGTTTTTCTGTTTCCGCCAGGGTTCTTATGTGATATGTCCCGATGTTTTGAAATCACGATGTCAAAAGTGGTATCTTGAGCTTTTCAGTAGCCTGAAGCTTTTATTCCAGCCAAAGAAGGAAAAATTGCGAAAGCGGATTAGCACAGTTTCAATTTGCATTCCTAGTTCTTGACGTTTGACGATACAGGAGTGAAGCATGGATGAAATGAATGTCTAGCAGGGTGCAGAAAAGATATAAGCCGAAATATCTTGACGTCTAAATCAACATGGAAGTTCTAGACAACGCAGTGACCGCGCATCCTATCCGAAATATGAGAAACATAGTTAAAATAGTTACAGAGTAATTGATATTAACCAACAGTCTTGAATTATCCTTGATGCGTAAATGGGAAAAATTGTAAGCTTTCTAGTATTGCTTTTAGTTTGCCTAGAAGGATCCATTTTATAAGATATGTCTATAACGCTACATGTGTTGATCTTGAACGATTGCTAAATGAACCTTTAGTGTGATTTATACAAGAAAATTCCAAGAAAAGTATCACGCTACCATTTCTATATTGCTTCTATGAAAGTGCTTGAGAATTAACTACGCTAGCAACATATGAAGATAGCGTGCGGATCAGAAATTGGCGCCAAATTTCCATTCCTTCTATCAAACTGCAAGGACACGAAACTTTAAGGCGACGGTCGTCACGTATCACATAAATGTGTGTCTAAAGGTCATCTAACGCACATTCAGTTGCTGGAGCTACATTGACAAAAGGAAAAGAGGGTTGAGCATTTTCTGGTGCAGCCAACAAATGTAAAGAATCCTTTGATTTGAAACCAACATTGATTCTTTCAAAAATATCAATCATCTGCAAGGTTGACAGGAGTTAGACAAAGAAAAAAAAATCCAAAGAAAGGTTTCTGTCAATTTCTTTGACCGTACATTCCAATGTATCTGAAAAGTGAAAAAGAAGATTCGAAAAAAAAAAACGAATGGAGTGCAATATGCCAGTTTCACCTTATTCAAATGTTAAGGGCTCACTGACGCTCACTTTAGAGGCAAAATCATTTTTCAGAATAGCCATCTCAAAACTGATGTTATATATATTTCGGTCCTTGCTACCAAACCAAAGACGGGTCATCAGCAATATGTTCTATCGATAAAGCAAGAGTGCTAATGGATTTGGCCGACATTCTGCTCTCACCAAAAAAGCTACAAGTGAGACAAAAACGAACAAATTTTGGCAGGACTTTCAAACCAGTCTAGGCTCAGTACTAACTATTCTACCCTTCTTGTACCACCGCTCACTGCCCTACCCTCTCTTTCTTCTAGACCATCATTAGAGTGGCAGTGTTACGAACCTTAATGTACAGCTTATAACGATTTTCAAAATTACGATGTATTAATCTGTAATAAGAATTTCCCGTTGCGCACATCCTTGTGTTGTGCCAGTGCATCCAGTCGATGCAGCTAACGGTATCTCCATACTTCATAAGGGTCGGCAGATTCTCGGCTGGTACTTATAACGCTTATAAGAGCAATAAGGATTGGCCGATGGATGGTGCGCGGCGCTGCATTGCGGCGTCGCAGTCAACATTTGATTGAGGTTCAGTACTCAGTACTCTTTCCGGCACACTTGCTGCGGAACTAGAAACTAACATAAGCCAAAGTCGGAAAAAAGGTTTGAGCCGAATCGCGCCAAATTGATACTTAACAGGGAGGGTCAGCATCCTCGATCGGACGATCCTTATTGCGCTCACAAACATTACAAGGACTGGCCTATCCGAGTCATCCGATCTTTAAGAATTATGGAATTACCATAACTCTTCTGCTTTTTTTTTCAAGCGTCCTTGGCCTCCGTATTCACAAAACTTCAAAACAAAAATAATTCAGTCTTCTCTGCTATCTATGCACGGCTTTAAGAGAACGACCATTTCTGCAACACAGCGATTGCCATTGCAATTCACCAACCTATATGCAAAGCACCATTTGAAAAATGATAAAGAAAAATCATTAAAGTTTGCTCACAACAGTTTGCTCAACATTGTTCCTTTTGATCATGCTTAAGCCTAAGAAATATCAAATCAATAGAATTTCGTTGTAATTTTTCTTGAAAGAATCTCGTTGGAGATACTTTTTGACTCACCCGATATATCGTTCAACTTGCAAAAAGGAAAAATCAATCCAATAGGCTTGTCATTAGGTTATATTTATGCTAAAATTGCATAGCGTTTATTTACTCAAGAATGAATAAACAATATTTTAATTCAACGATGCTAGTTCCTTTCCACTGCTTGCAGGCTTCCCAGACGGGTTCAGGAAAATGTGAAGATTTTTCGCTAAAAAGTTGCAGGTCTGAATAAAAGTTTGAAGTTTTGTTTTCATCCGGATAAAGATGGTCGTTCCAATATATATTAGGCAACTCTCTGCGAGAGTTCTATAATGTTGACACTACAATTCACTGAGAGACAGCAAGAGGGGATTAAATGGGACGAAACAGACACAGGATCTATAATTTTGATTTTATGCCTCTAAGATGAGTCTGATATTAGAGTCTCGACGAATTCATCTTTTCAAGAGCTTGAAATAATCTGCTTCGCTACACTGCCAAAAGACTTCTCTCCCTGACTTTGTCGGGCCTGGACGTCAATCTACTGAGACTAACTCCAATAACAGGAAAAACATAATTACTGATGTTTAGTCCGTACTATCGTAGCAGACGTGAACGAGTACTTTGGTGGCTATGAAATTGATAGTGGGGGTATAGCTCATATAACAAGAAGACAGGCAAAAGATCGCAGTTTATTCATTTCTATTAGTCAGTAACAGTGTCGCGCTTTGACAGAATCCTAACTCAGATTAGTTAGTTGTTTGGCGGTATATTGGAGTGAAATATCCGATCTCGCGTACATTATGACAAACATATTTAGTGGTCAAGTAACCAGTTCAAAGGATCTCTGAACAAATGTTGGGATAATCGAGAACTATCAGTCGCGAGCCTTACATAATTTTAAAACCTCAGGTATACATCGAATCGCAAAGAACAACGTTGATTGAGATGGTTTCATTTTGCTAATTGATTCCTACTGTTCTTTACCGTATCAAGTACAATTGAAAAACGCGATAACTTGATTTCCTTATGGCCTCTCAACTATATGTTTGGAAGATACGGCAACTTAATTTGATTTGACGTCCTAAAGTCTATCAGTATGCATCTCTTAATTGATGTCGCTTCGACCAACTATACTTCTCTTACCTATTATTTCGATCATGCGGTCTTCTTGGTTATGGATCCTCTATGGGACAAAAAACAACTTTCCATTATTACTACACTAACCAAGTTTGAATGTATAAAAGGAAAGCAAGTAAGACTTTTATGATCAGAAACCCATGTCAAGGAAGAAAGTGGAAGATATCACAACTTTCCTCTAACCTCTCTGCCAAACAATAAGCCTAAAATGTTTTTGTTTAGATCCATGATACACGTTATAGTCCTTATCAATTTCCAGATGTAAATGAGGACTAATATGCCAGTCCCACACTCAAAAGGGGCATCCAAAAATTGAAATTGAATGGCGTGTATTTCCATTTCTTTTTAAAAGAGAGATGCTCAAAAAGAGAATGTCGAGATAATATAGGAGACATTGGCTAACTTGAAATAAAGGTATGAGAGCATCTCAACTCGGAATTTGAAGGACACATTCACCCTCAAGAGTAAAGAGTAAGCAAAATATGCGGAAAATGGATTTTATGCTATTTTCGACACCACTTCACTAATGCCTACACACTGTTTCGTATGTACCGTTGTGGAGGTTGACAAATTCATGCGATGTTGAAAAAAGTATAGTCGACAGAAAAAAAACTTCATGGCGTCTTGAAGGAGGCACCATAATTATTATTACTCTTTTTTTTTGCAAGAATACTGCTACCCTCATTGCCAATACAAATCAGACAACTACTCGGTTGTTAGCGGTGACACAAAGTAATAATTGAACCGTGAAGGTGCATGAACTCTAAAAGAAAAAAACAACCAGAACTTTTTTCTTTTCAAAGCGACAGGAGCCGGCACTTGTCGCATGTTGTTGCGTTTCAACAGCGCTTATTGTTCTTTTATCATAAACATAATTGACTCACACAAAACAAATGAAGATGTTCAAACATTTATTCGCAAATTATCTAATGAGGAGTTACTGGAATTGCTGTGTCGCAATGCATAATTCTGTGATTGAAAAGCATTTGAATCAGTATTACGAGGCATCTTCAATTACATCGTCAGCATAGTGGGATCTATGTTTGATTTTCTTTTAATTTCTTGGTTTTACCCACTCTTAGTAAGGTCAGCACATTATTCATTTCGGAAACCAACTATCGAGTAGCATGCTCAGGGGACAGTTGTATTTGCTACTGAGTTTACTTTGGCGCGCTACGTTTTGTCCTCACCGCTAAACCCACCCACGCTGGTGCGAGAAGGATACACTATCTTGATTGCACGAAGTTTCGTTAACCACGAAAAACCGAGTCTTAGCTGAAGGATTGGCAACCGTGACAGAATACGTTAAAAAGTTCCAAACTCAGATATTTACTCAGATGTATGGAATTTGGTTCCAAATTGGGTTGTTTCAATTTTTGTTCAATTTCACCATGTACTGCGCACTTTCACTTAATCTTTCATTCCGCTTTTCTCAAAAAGCTCCTCGTATATCTATGATTATGATCATAGACATCTCCCAAAATCTAGGAGAACAGGAGTGATTTGACATTTTGAATATGGCATGAAGTTACTTGATGAAAAATGCACGTTTGCAAAAAAGACAAGGGGCTCTTATACATCTGCCCATACATATGTAAACACACAGTTATGCAAGCCTCGTAGAACTATAATCATAAGTGCAGGTCATCCTTCGAAATGCACCACACATTAAACTTCTGCGTGAAGCAGAAGGGATCGAGGAAGTTCTGGCTTAGAAGCTATATACAGTACACAATTTGCTCTGCACTACGTACTAAAATGTCTTTTGTGTTCAGACAAAAACAACTGCTTTACTGCCGATATCTCATACCGAGGCAGTCTTGTACAGACTTATGTGAAAAAACTAGGAGATTTAGCTAATTTCTTAAAGGGGCGATGACTGCCTGCGTAAGAAAACCATCATCTTCTTTTCTAATTTTTACGCCTTTCCAAGTGATAAATCACATAGTCTGTAGGGTTCTATAATACCTAACATATCTCATCATAACATTAAGAGAATTTTGTGAGAAAATGTTCGATTTCAGAAAACGCTTCCATTTATTTTTACTAATCTTCTGCTATTTAATAGCTGAATATCAGGTTTGTATGTCAAAGATAATGCGTGGCAACAATCAAATATAGTTGTTCTCACACTTCACAGACACGGAGTCAAGAGTTAATCTTCTCACTTTAGATATTTCTTCGCTGAAAGAAGACGCTTTAGTAAAGGTAAAAAAAGTGTACCCTAAGCTTTGCTATCTGGCTGTACCAATTAGGGCTTCTCCACTTCAACAGATTCACGAACTGTTTTGGGGATTTTTCGCAAGTTTCAACGCAAAAGTGTTTTTCTGAATGGTTTCTGATTTTAGTGATACGCTTATTATATGACTTAAAGCAAAAGTTCTGAAACGTAAACTTTCCTCCTAATCTACATTTCGTCGATTTTTGGCAACGAATCTTTCGCGATTGTCTAGAGTTTTTTGTAATTTGCATTCAATAGCCATTTCGTCTTCAAAAAACCTATTTTTCAAGAAAAGCGTGTGCTTGGAATCTCCATGCTCTCTTTGAATTTTTTGCAGAACAACGAACATAATTGAAATTATTTTTTAGACAATCTGGTATGAACCAAGTGATGTATGCCCAAACAAGAGGATTTCCTAGGTACTTTCAATGATAAGACAAGGGGACATCACCCAAAGTAATACCTTGTGTTATAGTGCAGTCAGTGGGAGATGCACTATTACATTGCTCGAAAAAATTTTTACAGTTTGTATAATATGAATTATTTTCTGTTGTGCCGTGATTGTAGAGTGAAAATATAATATTAACGTGAATAATGGTTTCTGTCGGAAATATTGTTGTTATCTCTATGTGTGTGCTACGGTACCATTGCTGAGATGGGCTGTGGCTTACGTCAAAACTTCCAGCTGAAGGACCACGATAACTTCTCTATATATGCATGTGTGTATTTTCTATAGTAGATTGGAAATAACATTATTAGCAAAATCAGCACATCATTTCCTGTTTATGTTTGGGTCTATTAAAAATAATATGTGCTCACTTGGTGCTTCTAAGGTTAAACAACTAGTATCTGTAATTTAAGTACTACAAAAACGCATTTTTGTATTTTACCTCCAGAACTTGAAGCCGA